>PNEQ01107322.1:18707-68816 GCA_003012365.1 Medauroidea extradentata | reverse complement strand
CGTAAGTGTCACAAAAGTAGTGGTAAAAATGAGCTATCGTGCCTTAAGTTGACATCGCGGCCAAACGTCTATACTCTTTCGTTTATAAAAAATGTCTCCCACTTTCAACGTAATTCAAGCAAAAGTTAATAATAACAAAAAACAGGAAGATTTTCCAGTTTTTACACGACGTTTGGTTTTACATAATCGATTTAATGAACATCAAAATAACCCCAACCATATTCTTGTCTTCAGACAGATATTACTCGTATGGATGAAGTGTAACGTTTTGTCGGGAGTAGCTATAATGATTAAAATTATGTGATAACAATGATTTCTTTACGAATTGTCTGTTACTATTTTTATATTAAATGAATTCATATCAGTGAAGTTCATGAACTCTTTACTTTAATATAATAAAAAAATGTAATCAGATACATATTTTGAAGCTTAATATTATACCAGTTTCAATATATCAATTTAAAATTGTAAAATATAGTATTCTACTAAGTTCCTCAAAATAATGAAGTAGTATACCTCCCGAACTACTAAACGCGGCTGTGATCAGGCAACAGCGCGCTGTAAGCCCTGTATTGCAATCTAAGGTTGTGGCGTAATTTTTTACATTTTCTATTTTTTAAATATATATTTTTATAGTAATAAACGTGGCGAGCACTGATGATGCGTTGTGTTCTCTTATTCTTTGTATCTCCCTCGTCCTCTCTCTCCCTCTTGCTCGCAAAGTTGCTCTACCTACAAATTAATTAATTCCATCAATTGTGAAATTCCAAGATCCGTCCCACAAATCGTGTTCATCTTTAAGAACGCTCAATTTTCCACAATATTTTTTAAAATGTTTTAAATATTGTGACGTAAACTGATAAATTTGTAATATATTTTGGAGAGATATTTGAAAAAATAAAGGTAATTATAAGAACTGAAAATATCATAAAGTTTATTTCACTACAAGTGTCTTCCACAGTAATTAATTTTGTTGTCTACTTTTCATTCCATCCAAATGTTTTGATATTATTGGAAGTCAGAAGAGCAAAAATTAGGTTATCCTTCATTGCATTTATATATCTCCAAAAATAAACACATTGTCGGCGAGGTAGCAAAACCTCAAGATAGTAACATAATTCAGAAAACTTTATATTTACAGTTACGCTAGTAAAATTTTATTTCTGATAGCACAATATTGTACTTAAATTTGTCATAAAACTACAAATTATAAACATAAATATTTTTGGCGTTTAAATGTTTTAGATTTATTGTTTTCTTCTATCTGACTGAAAATTTACCTGATTTAACCTCACCGACAATATGTCATTTAGATACAATATTCCAGATTTTTACTTTTACAATTGTTCTTTAAAATTGTTTGAGAGAAAAAAATTAATTTATTAGTCGCATTAATGTGATGATAATGGATATAATGCCACCAGAAATTAAATGTACACCAATTTTACGAAAAAAAAAAAAAAATTGTGGAACTTGGTCATCTATTAAGAGTTGATAACAGTTCTTGTCATTTCGTCACGGCTATCACCTATTTCCTCAATTTTAGCGGTGTTGAAACTTAAAGTATTGCCATCCGATATATAATTGTAAAATGCATTACTCTTGATTTAAAAATATAGCTACAGAACATCGGAGTGGACTCGAGCACTGGGGCAAAACATAGTATTGAGATTTTGAACATGTTAAATACGCCACTGTGTATGTGTTTATTTATTTTGGGAGAAGTTTAACAGTCACGTTTCTATTTAATCCATACACAATCAATGAACGCATAACCTATATATTTAAATTCAGAGTTATTTGTACATTACATAGCATTCTAATTTTTATTGAAATAAGTTTACTTTCCGAAGCCTATAAGTAAGGATAAACATGGCGATTCTCTTGTATATTTTCTGTCAACTTTGTGAATAAGCATTTTGTCCAATTAACAAATTTATAGTTAGGTATTTATGACGCCGAAATTTCGTAAACATTATGCCATTCCAACTCTGGCCATTTCGCTAAATGTACGCGCAATCTGCGGCAAAACATTCGATCACAAAATTACCACAAATTGTTACCTAGTATTGCCTTTGTTGGTTTATCATCCATAAATCTCAAGCTTTTAACTGAAGTTCTTAGGGTTAAATTATGTCCTAAGACATTCTTCCAGCGGCTTGGCAGGGAAAAATACTTTTATACATATACAGATTATTTCAAATAACTCTTTTGTTGTATGCAAATTTTTTACATTCTAAATTTTACTGTTCCTGGAACTTACCCGATACTAAATTCTCACCTTCATTAATATATAACTATTCAAGGTGACAAAAATATTGTTTAGAATGTGAGGTGCGAAACGGTAACAATTATCGTTAACAGAGGGTGGGACTCAATTGGACATCATATAACACCACTGTTATTTTTTCCTGCATTACTAATGAAGTAAATAAATATCGTGTCAAGAGGATTGCCTCAGGTACCTCAAACCGAACTGCAGATTCATGATTGGGCGTATCTGCTTGCACCGGAGGATGGTATTAAGTGTGAAAGAAATATTTTCTTGGCGTACCTTGGTCCAAACTTAACCAACGTACGTGATTTTACGCAAAAAAAATTCAACTGTCCAACGAAATTTAAACGTTTGTTGCTGCTAGGAAACATGTTGCAGTGGAAATAAAACGACACAATTAATTATACTGGATTTGGTTAAAAATATGCTAATATTTAGGCCTACATGCATCCATGCTCTACAAAAACTGATTAATGTAAGATAATATAATTATTCGAACGAAAAATATATGTACGGAAATAATATAATATAGAAACAATTTAAATAAAATGACAACACGCGACTGGAGTTGCATAAGAAATATTATGAGTCTTCTGGCACGTTGACTTGTTTTGTAAATTGTCACTGGACACAACAATGTCTTACATTAACTTGAGTAATGTGAGGCAGCCGCAAACAGTTTAAATCACACATAACGATTTCATGATTTGATATCATAATAGAGTAATTACGCCCAGAAGCAAATGCGATGTTTTCACTGAGCCCGCAAGAGTGTAACGTACTCTATCATAAATGTGCCTAATTGGCCGGTCTCTGATTAGCCTGCATGGGTTCACGACAATTCAATCCTTTGATAAGTTGATGATGTTAGTGATGAGAGAGATGATTTCTTCCACACTATGCCAGCCATCGCGAGTTTATTAATTGCAATTGACAAGGGTTTCATAGTTATAACGTGCCTGCTATACGGAAATTGGGAGCCACGTGATTAAATGAACATTTTGATCCAACAAGAAAGTATCGCTCATCTAATTTTGAAAACATGAATCGTTTTACTAGCTATTTTTTTACCATATGTCGGACGGTAGGCCTACTTCATTTTTTAGATTGTTTGTGGCTCTATGCCTATTGTCGCTCTCCTTATATGCACTATACACCTTATTTTCTACGTGTTTAACGTGAAGTTGAGATATTAATTAAATTTATTAAATACTATCTCTACTACATGACGTTCAGGTATGCAGTTTCATTGTAGTTTATTCACGAATATTTACGGCCGAATTAAGTTGATCACGAAAAGTCATTTGTTCATGAAGTATCCTAATGTTTACAAAGAAATTTTTATGATCTGTTATGGGCATACTAGCCCTTAAAAAGTGATTAAATATAATGTTCAACGTGAATACAGCAAATTGTGTTAGAATAGCCATCCATACAGGGTCAGTTGAAATTTAATTGTGTTCAGAATTGTTAGTTTAATATTACTCAACCACAAGAATTTGTTTTATGTTATTTATATTTTATTTAGTTTTGCATACTGGCGAGAGGCAAAGGGTTTGAGAGGAGTTTTGAATTGTTTCATGGCCAGTTAACCCTCCACGCAAAAATCACTGGCTCTATCAATAAACATTACAAAGCATGGCACGACAAAATACTAATAATTAACGACAATGCCACAAAAATTCAACCTACAGACGGCAGCGAACCACAACGCGACTTACCGCCATATTGTCTTGCACGCAACTACTTCTTCTACTTCCTGAGCAGTATTGCCAACTCTGGCACCTAGTAAACAGTTGACTACGCACACCAGGCTCGTGCGCGGGAAATACAAACACTGAGGTCCAAAGTCAGAAAACAAATATTATGTTCGCGAGTATGTAGAAGGGCACATTTATATATCACTGACAATTTGGTCAACACAAGCTATATAAACAAATACTAAGTCCGAACACCAACTATTTGTAACTCAATTTTGTTTACATTACTTACTTATTAATTTATTTATTAATATTTTAGGGCACCGCCGCGTTTGTTGCTCAGAAGCACGGCCGTAGAAGAACAGGTCTGGACACTCGCCTGGAAACTTGACCCCCTTGCTGTTTGGCTGCAGTTCACCAAGTTACCGATAATGCTATACATTTTTGGCGCTGTAATGCGGACGGTCGACTTCAAACTCTGCCCACTTCCCTCCCACTAAGATGAACAATTTATCAAAACGTATTTTTTATCAATTTATGGAATACTTCCTTTGTTCACAATTTTAAATCATGGCTCCAGAAATCTTTATTTACTTTATAATGTTAACAATGGAAAAAAAAAAAGTGGGTGGAGTTTGAGTCCGACCGCCCGGTTTACAGCGCCAAAAATTACAACATTCTCGGTAACTTGACGAACTACAGCCAAACAACAAGGGGGTCAAGCAAAATACATTGGAAGATAGGCAAGTGTCCAGACCTGTTCTTCTACGACCGTGCTCAGAAGCGAAGAAGCAGTAAGAATCACTCTTGATGCGCGCGCCAGTGTCCCATCATCCCTATGCGGTATGTGCTAAACTGGCCCGCAGTGTTTCCGTCGGATCGCTGGGGCTATGGGATTGTAAGCTGCGACCCTATTACTATATTGCTGGAAAGTCTGCACTAAAGTACACTGTTAGGCCCCTTTAAGAGTTTTGTTTCGATCTGAGCAGTAGATTTTGTGATATAGCAGTGCGAAAAGGTCGATTTTAATAATTTTGAAGAGCACGAAAATAGTAGTATTTCCAGTGCGCCTGATTTTTTGAAAGTATTTCATAATCCTTCTCTGGAATGTGTTTTGTTTTCTTACGTGGTCACGTTGTAAGCACGTAAAATGTTTTTGCAAATAAATGCTTGCTTTTATCTATGTGTAACGCAGTTCAACAGCAAGGAAGACGAGCGCCTTAAGACGCCATGCCACTTATTTTGCTGAGATTTTCATACAATTTCCTGATTCAAGAAATAGCACATTTTCATATAAAATTGTTCAGCAGGGTCTTAGCTAATTTATTTAACTTTCATTATGAACACTGTATTCTAAATATTAAAGCGTGATAGCAGAATAATTAATGTAATTAGAAATTTAAGATAGTAATTATCTCTCGCCATTTAATAAACAATAAACAACTCCTAATACCAATTTAGTCCAATAATACGAACGTAATCGTAAAATGTAATGTTTCTATTAAGAGAAATTGCCCGTAATTCGTGACACCCCCCATTTACTATACGAAATGAAAGAAATGTTAACAAAAGAGGTGATGATGCCCCTTAATACCGGAATCACAATGGTGCAACAGACGTAACGCGCGTAGGGCACGACGCGAACGGCAAATGATAGCCAATTAGCGACGAGGCTGACGTCACATGAGCTTCGACGCTGATTGATTTGCCGATCCTTTGTTATCCCCATCGTGCACTTCGCGTCCCTTCTGCCGCGCCATTGCGATTCCGGCATAAAGCTGGATTCACAATCACCACGTAGCGTACGAGCGTACGTACGTAGGCTACGTGTAAAAGTAGAAACACCAGTTGTCATGCTAGCATGCACATCCTCGCGTGTCGTACGTACGTAACAGAGTTGATCAGCTTTCTACTTCGTACGTACTTACGCTAAGTAGTGATTGTGAATGCAGCATGTGAAAATGCAAGACTCAGTTAAATATGAATTTATATTAAGAAATAATTTATCTTTTAGTCATAAGTTATTTAATTCGCTTCGAAAAATAAAAATAAAGTAAGATAATCACTTACCGACATTTTGTTATGACCAAAACAACTTCCGCGCATGTCTAAATTAAATGTTGTTGCGAATCCAATCTCTTTATACTTAACGTACCATACGTACGTGTGTTCGTACGTACGTTTAGTGTAGCTGTGAAACCGCCTTAAGGTTGTTCACGTGGCAAAAATTCAACATTTTATATTTGTTTGGCATAGTGTTAGTTTTATAGAAGTTATTGGTGACTACATTTTCCACTTGTAGACATTATACACACAGCAAAGTCATTGTGTCTTTTTAAACAAATTGCCATACATGAGGTAAATTTTCGTCATTTTCGGATTTTTTCAAAAAGTACAAAGGAATTACATTGTGTGTTTTTAATTCTTTTAGCATATTGCCCATATTATCTCAATTCTGTGTAAATTATTTCATTTGAGTAAGTCACTTGGTATTTGTTAAACCTATGTTCCTGTAACTTGCAAATTCTGACTTTGACATGCCGCTGTGGGAAAACTACGAGTGTTAAAAAATGTCTACAAGTGGAAAATATTGTCACAAGTAACTTCTATAAAACTAACACTATGCCAGGCAAATATAAAATTATTAATTTTTGCCACGTGAACGCCCTTAAGGCGCCGCGAACCCCACGCTTCAAATGCGTTGCAGCGTGTTCGTAAACAGGTTTTTTCTAGGAAAATATTCCACGTGTGCCTATTGTGCCAACGTACGAAAAGTAAACAAACTTCAGACAAGGTCGGAACCTCACTGTTAAGACGCCACGCTAATTAAAAACACAGTTTCTAAGCCCTCCAACATGGCTAAAAACGGCCTTTACTGACTTCCATGCTTCAAAATGTACTAACCGAATGTATGTAAAACTCAGGTTGCGACCTGCACTGAACTTAGTTGCAGACTTTCCACCAATAAAATAATATGGTCACCGCTTAATGTCCCACAGTAAAAACCGTTCCACGGGAAGCTTGCTCGCTAGTTCAGCGCTTGGCTCGTTGAGGCGACGCGGCATTTGATGCGCGCTTCATGGTCGACCTTACTGCTCTGTCGCTTTTGAGCCTCTCACGTGCGAGTAGACGGCGCCCTTAAGGGGCCTCCCTACTTGCGCCTGAAATGCGTTGCAGCGAGTTACGATTATTTTTTTTTTTTACGAAACTGCTATAGGTGCATTATATTTATATATCTACAAAAAGAACACACACTTCAAACTCTGTCACTATAGTTTCAAAAATTCTGTATGTTTATTTAAACCATCATTTTGGCAAAACAAAATGGGGTTTTCAGACTGCCGTATCTGAAAAAATAAAAAGCTGATTCGAAAAACACAATCATAGAAACAAGCGTTAGGCTTTGAACTAGGCTGGCCACGTACAAAATAATATGGTCACAGCTAAAAGTCCCATTGTAAAAAGGATAATAGTAAAGCCCTGCACAGTAGCTGAGAGGCCTGCGCGGAGAGGCGATAATGTATTACATACGTCGGCTAGAGGCGTTCTTACTGCTCCTGCCTCACACACACAACCGTAGCCTATCTAGGGAGACATTTTTACAGACGTTACTTGTGACTACATTTTCCATTTGTAGACATTTTTTATCTCTCATAGTTTTCCCATGGCGGCACGTCAAAGACATAATTTTCTAGTTACAGGAACATAGGTATAACAAAAACCAAGTGACTTACTCGAATGAAATAATTTACACTGAAATTAGATATAATGGACCATACGCTAAAGGATTTAAAAACACACAACAAAGTAATTTTGTGTTTCTAAAAGATTTCCATAAATTAGGTGAATTTTTGTAATTTACGGATTTTTTTTTAATTACATGGGAATTCCATTCCGTATTTTTAAATATTTTATCACAGTGCCAATTATATATGATTTCAGTGTAAATTATTTCATTCGAGTTGGTCACTTCGTTTTACTTATACCTATGTCCCTGTAACTTGCAAATTCTGACTTCGACATGCCGCTACGGGAAAACTATGAGAGCCAAAATATTTCTACAAGTGGAAAATATAGTCACAAGTAACTTCTATAAAACTAATGCTATGCCAAGCAAATATAAAATTTAGAATTTTTGCCTCGTGAACGGCCTTAATACATATAGTTTGGCTAATGCTCGAACGTTCAGCAGTCTACTTGTGCGAGATCGGTGACGCACTTATAGTCTTATCGCTGTAGGCGGGGCGCTGCCCGCAAACAGAAGCCTCGGCTTCCAAAATCGGCACATCGGTACGTGACCGGAAACAAAACCATCCGAAAATCATACAGTAGACGCCGCACTATGTATTTTAACATACCCATGTATAAATTGCCCACTGCTGATTTGATTGCATGCTTAGAGAATCTCCCGACCAGAATTTTCTTTATTATTTTTTTGTCAAAATAAGCGAAAATGAAGCTGTGGCAAAATTGTGTATCTTATGACTGTAAAGAGTCTTACATTTTTTCGAAGCGTTTGGTTAAAAAATATACCAAGTTATTTACAATTGTTTGAAATAAATGAAAGATCATGACCTTAAGGCCATGCTCTTTAGTTTCTACTGGTTTTTGTGATAATTATTTTTTTACACTCAACCGAGAACATATATAAAAATCTGTCTGGCAATTTTGTTTAAAATTGGTTTTGCCGTGATAACTAATTTTATCAAAGCAAAAAATTATACGGTTTCGATTAAAAAGTCAATTAAGCAGAATTTAGTTGATAACACAATTAGCTAAAACCACAATATTAATTGCCTTAAAAAATAAAACTGCCAACATGGAGAAGACGATTTTAAACACAACTGCCAAACATATTTTTTATATCTGCTCTCGTTTGAGCGTAAATAATTAATATCGCTAAAAAAAAAGTGTAAAGAAGAGAGCATCGCCTTAAGGCTGGCTTTCAGTAGCCAAATAGGATTATTTTATTTTCACTTTTATGAAAATCTGAGTCGAAAAATATTCCTATTACCACGTGCTACACTAAATGCATAGCCGTTGAACTTTCAACGTATATTTAGGCTGCAATCAGTTAGACATATATATATATATATATATATATATATATATATATATATATATATATATCCTATATAAGGTTCCTGTACCGAATATGTCCCAGTTGTCAATATGGCCCTCTATAGTCACCATTGTGTGGTAATGCCGACTTCGATGTGGGATCGTTAGTCTCCAGTATGACGAATATGTCCCAGTTGTCAATATGGCCCACTAGTCACTATATTGTGGTAAAGCCGAGATCTATGTGGGATCGTTAGTCTCCAGTAGGCCTATAAATATACGCCATCCATAAATATCGGTCTTACATCACCAATGTGTTATATTAGTTATATAATTAATGACTTAGCAACACATGATTGTTGAATCTTAAGCGGACTATGTTCGGTACGGACCTGATGGTAACTCCGGGGAAGATGCCAGGTGGGAGAAGATGCCAGGCGTACAGGTTATTCATGTTTAGTTGATTATTATAACACATTTGAAAAACACTTGTAGCTCAGTACTAACACAAATGTCTAACGAAAATTGTACGACATTGTTATACTTTTTGCGCAATAATTTCAAACGTGGTGGTATCAAAATTCCTTAGGTGTTGCATCATGTGTGTGTATGCGTGTGTGTGTGCAGTCCCCCGCGGCTTTGCTCGCGAGTATTATTCATAACTGATAATATTTACTTTAATTGATAAACCTCTTTGTAAATGCAGGTACTTCAGTCATTAACTGTTAGAATAACAAATATGCTAGTTGAACTAACTCAGCAGCAGGATAAGTAGCTATAGCTGTCCACGCGAAAAGCAGTCTTAAGTTTGTCCCTTGCCACTAACAGCGACTTCTGTGACCTGCGCCTTATTTATACAACAGTGGTATTCTAGCAAGCGAAAGCCATTAATCTTTGGGTAAACTGAACACACGTTGAAACACAACAAGAAGTCAAGTTTTCCGGCTATATACCATCATCTCTAGTGATTAGTTTTCAGTCTGATGATGAAAAATTTACAATGGGTTTTAGTTTCACGAAAGTTTCCATGTCGAAAACAATAAAGACGAATGCATTATAGCTGAAATAAAACTTCAACCCGTGCTCATTTTTATCGGTAACAGTCTATAGTAGTGGAAATTGTTCCGCGCCGTACGTTAACAATTGATTTCTTACACGTTGTAGACTTCATCTCAAGGGCGTCGCCTACAACGCTCTTCAAATACGTTGCAGTGTGTTCGTAATTTTGTTATCGAACATATTTCACATGCTCCCATTGTGACAGTGTACGATAAAAAAACACATTTTGGACAAGAAAGAAATGTCATTGTTAGGGACAGGAAATTTCGCGAAAATATTTTTGCCCCATTGTTTCAGTGCCTTACGTGTACATCTGCAGTTCTGCTTCATAGTTAGTGATTGGATGTTTCAGCTCCCATAATCTTTGTGTTGTATCTGCAAATCACAAGCGTGAGTTGTCGCAGTAACCTTGTTCTGATTGGTGCATTCCAATAAGCGTCGCCTCTACACTAAGACACGCTGCCAATGTACAACTTGTGGTACACGCCCTCTGACGTCACACCGCCAGGGAGAGTACTGTGGGAAACAAAGCTTGTTTACAAACATGCTGATTTGTTAGTAGGTGATAGCAGAAACCAAACATTTTGTGCACTCATAGAATTGCACGCAGGTGTAAAATGTATTAGTTGCATTTCGTGGTTAAGATACGCAAATGCATAACATCAATGTTTACATGAAAAAGTGGCAAATTTCCCCAATCAATTTTTCTCTACGTACGTATTATCATGAACATGTGAAGCCAAACACTTGAATGTAGGTTATGTTCGGTTGCGGTATCCATGGAGATTGTATCCCACACCAGACTGGAGCTCCGCCTTATTCCAAGTCGTCCATAATCATGATGTTGAGCTGCAGGTGTGCACGTAAGGCCAATGCGACAAAAAATTTTTTATCGAAAATTCCTGTCCCTAGTCATGTTAAAAACATATTTTCTAAGCAGTGGCGGTTTGTGTATTGTTGACAGGTGGTGCTGTATATAGTCGGAACAGTACACTCTTGATGAACGCGCTGTAGACCAACGACCATGAAATATTTGCCGGCTACTAGATGTTTTGTGACCACTCAGTAGTAAGGGGCAGCTTCACATCAGAGTGTCAGTGGCTGTAGAGTCAACCAGCGCACAACCCTGTACAGCTCTTGGCAACTGCAGCCCTACCTGGCAACAACCCACGAGCCGCCACTGTTTCTAGGCCCTCAAAAATTGCTAAAAAAACGGCCTTTTTAGACTGACGTACTTCGAAAATAATACCCAGATGTATGTGAAACTCAGGTATAGTTGCGTACAAAACTTTGCTACAGACTTTCCACCAATAAAATTATATGGTCACCCTTTCAAGTTCCATAGTAGAACTGGACCGGCGGGAATTTTCGCACGATATTTCAGCGCTTGGCTCGTTGTGGGGATGCGGCATTTCATGCGCGGTTCAAGGTCGCTCTTATAGCCCCATCACTTCTGACCCTCTAACGCCCAGGGTCCTTTTTTTTACTGCCCGTTGCATGGCGCGAGTACGTCTCTTCCTCGCTCTACCTGTTCGAGTGGGATTTACGTAGGAGGGGAGGAGATATCGTTGATGGCCCTGGCAGCCAATCAAACGCCGGCAGAACAGTAGGAAGTAGGGGGAGGAACAAGTATCGAGATACAAGGAAGGACCTTCACCTGTGCGCCGCGTTCTCTTCCTCTCTCTCATTCTCTCTCTCTCTCCCCGTGTTCGCTTTATCTCTCGGCAGGTCGTCTCGGTCGCGAGCAACATGGCCGATCCACACTGCCGTGTTAGGCGCTGGGTAAAAAAACAAAACAGGAAATACTGAGTTAGTAACGAGTGTGTACCGGTTTCAAATCTCCGCGTTCGACGCATGGGAACAGCGGAGCGATAAGAGCCGGACTACCATGCGCGACGAGAAGCATGTCGCCTCTATTCACAGCGCGTCAAACAGGCGTGCAAGGTTTTTTTCTCCTTGTAATCTTTTACTTACGGGTAGAGTCTCATTTATCGCGGGAAAATTGGACTGTTTGATGGGTTTCAATTCACATTCAGCTAGTTTTTGCTTTTTCCTTATTTCACTGAGTATTTGATGACTTTTATTGGTCTGCAAACAGCTACGTTGTGTCAGACGTATATCACCCACTCAATTGTACATGCCACAAGAAATTACTGTGTTTTCAAGGGTACCCTATGTTGGCACACATTTTTTTGCGATATATACCATTATTGCAGATGACGATATATCGCAAAAATGTTTTGTGCAAACATACCCTTGAAAACGCTGTAGTTTCTCGCCACATGCATGATTGAGTGATACACGTTTGTAACTCTGTAGCTGTACACAGATCAGTAACAAGCATCAACTATTACAAATAGTGGGATTCCTATTGGCTCAGTCAAATAGAGTAACAGCTTTACGTACAAGCGAAAACCAGTAATCTTATGGTAAGCTGAACGTGAGTTGAAACCCAGCAAACAATCAAAATTTCCCGCGATAAACCATATTTAGGGCCCGGTAGTTTTCGCGAAAATATTTTTGCAGCACTTTGTTTCAGTGCATTACGTGCATACCTGCATCTCTGCTCTGTGGTCAGTGATTGGACGCCGTAACATACAACGTCTGGAGGTTAAAACTGCAAATCACAGACGTGTTGTGTCACAGTTATCCATGTACTGATTGGCACAGTCAAACGAATAATAACGCTGCACAAAAACACTCTGCCAATAATAATTAGAGCCCACGATTTTTGGTGAAAAGAATTCTGCAACAGTTTGTTTCAATACCTTGTGTGCACAAATGCAGCTCTGCTTCTTGAGTATTGGCAGAATGTAGGCGTGGCTCATTTGACTTGTGCCAGCAGGGACAAGGTTATTGAGACACCACACGTCTGTATTTTGCGGGTAAAACCCCGAGACGCTGAGAATTTACAACAGCCAATCGCTGACCACGAAGCAGATGAGCTGCATATGTGCACATGAGGTATTGAAACAAATTGTTGCAGAATTCTTTTCACCAAAAATCGTGGGCTCTAATAATAATGAAATTGACCTGCAGGTGTGCACGTAAGACACTGAAACAAAGTGGGGCAAAAATCTTTTCGCGAAAACTACCGGGCCCTAACCATCATCTCTACCTATGGGACTTAAAGCGGTAGCCCAAAAAATGTTATTTTTGGATAGTACGAAGTAAAGGACAACGCATGCATCTTGTTTTGCACTTAAAGAACTCAGGTAGTATTTTCGGAGTTACAGCAGACAAAAACATTTTAACCTATTCTGAGAGGCCGGAAAATAATGTTTCTAACAAGCGTGATGATTTTTTTTTTTTTATTCATTGAAGCATAGTTTTAAAAGGCGGTGACGTGCCTGAAATTGTCGTAGCGACATGATTTAAGTTTCCTTTTATTATGACTTGAAGTATCGTGTTACTTATTTGATGCATGTTATTGGTCTGCAGACAGCTATGTTAGTTCAGCTGCACATCACCCAATCATACATGTTGCAAGAAACATGCACTGTTTTCAAGGGCATGTTCGCATAAATAATTTTCGCGATAAATCATGATCTCTACTAATCACCTTTGGCCTTAATAAAATAAAGTGTTTGGTAACTACAAATGTTGAAGAGTGTTCTGTATTAGTTACAATTTTATTATTGACTCAGATACTTCAAGGCGGTGTCAAACAAGTCAAAGGCCAATTGTGAAAGTGACACAAACAAACAGTTGTTGGAATTCTAGCTTGGGCCCAATGAAAACGCGAATTTGTCAGGTTTCTAGTAACACAAAATACAAAAATTCAAGATGGCGACTATCACTCTTAAGGCATGAACTAAGGCCCTCCTAACTGCCTCTATGGCGCTCTATACAAATGTGTCATTCCAAGTCTTCCTCCCCCTTGACACCCACATTTATCTACGACTTTATCTGTAAACTGACCGAGCGAGGGAAGGCAGTGGTAACTCGCTGGACATGGGTTCTTCCGCTCCGGTCAATCTGATTTGGGTTTTTCATGGTTTCCCTAAATCACTCAAGGCGAACGCTAGTATGTATCCCTAACAAAGGACATGACTGATTTCCCTCCCATCCTGTCCTTGTCTATGTTTGAGTCAGGGACGGAGCCAGAGGGATGGGGTGTTGACATGGTCCAAACCCCCCTCCCTTACCTGACGCAAACTGCTTAAGAGTGCGTGGTAGATAAATAAAAATAAATTGATTTCTACGCTATTTTCGAAGCCAATGTGAATAAAATACTCAATGACAATACTAGATAATGGTATTTGCTTACTTTACGAGTAAATATTTATCCAGAATTACTAATTCGTTACGCGTGATCTCTTGCGCCGTAGTTAAGTGCACGAGGTTCCAGCGTCAGAGATTGTGTCTCAGAAGTTTGTAACACTGGAAACAAGTTTGTTTAAAACGTTAGCTAAAACTATTGTCTAGGATTACTATTGTTTCGTTTTTGCAAATTGGCTTCAAGAAACCTACTGTTATAGATTAATGCTTTTAGCGTTGAATTATGTACCACGCCATCTTAAATAGCACCATTCTGAACCATGAAATTCAAAATATTTCCCCATAACCCCTTTTCCCTTTATTAGAGGGGCCTTGTGTTATTTTATAACATTCCCAGGTTCGGGACCCACACCGGTTATAAACACAAATCCTGGCTAGGGCCCTGATTGAGTGTAACATTCTCCACCTCGCTGTGAAAGAAGCGCAATGCCAGTTAAATTAAAAATATTATCTCTATAAACTGGTTATTCTAAACTTCTAAATCTGTTTTACTGCCCTTGATTACGGTACGACGTCCCTGAAGTATATCGTCTCCTTAAGTTCGTCAAAGTAGACCCTACTCATTAAAACCATCACATTAGCAATATAACTTTTAATTTTTTTTGCGACAATTACATCCCTCAGTAACATTCCAGACACATGACAGAGCGCGTCGAGTCGGCGTATAATGAGCTACATTCAGATTTTTGTTTCGGTCGTATACGGGCATTGGAAGAGAAGAGTCACGCTACTATCAGCACTTATCGTGCAAATGGACACCTCGGCATGGCAGCCCGTCGTATCGTACTTGTTACTGCCGACAAGCACCACAAGTCCACAATTCACATAACTATAAACTTACTTGCCATAGTTGCAATAAGGAATACTGCCGCTATCTACTAATAAGAAAATTTTTGATCGACATAACATATTTTTGGTTTTTAAGTGAACGAAAAATCTATAGTTTTCGTGGTAATATACTTTAAATCGTGTAATTTAAAGCAAATACAATTACATGTTACTTATAAAAGGAAAGATATGTATTCACTAGCTACATAACTTACTTACATTTCTTCGAATAAATTTAAAATTATGGATTTCACACTGGAACGACCTTAACAACTAAAAAAACTGTCGTGTAGGAACCAATGCGCTATGGATTACATTTCAAAATTATTTATTCCTACTTTTTTTTTTTACTGAAATTAAATTTAAAGTGCCAAACGTTTTAGCAAACGAAGGGTGTGAAAAATTTACAGTAAATCTCACTTTGTAGAATGTCACCATACATTTGTTTATTTATCTAATATTTTCGTTCGCCGTTTCTATTCGGTTCTGGCACGCAGTGTTTTCGTACATCTCTTTTTCCTATGGGACTTAAAACAGCGACCCAACGATTTCATTTGTGCAAAGTATGAAGCAAAGTCCAACGCACGATACCAACGTTGTGTTTTACGAATAGGGTGGTATTTTTTCCATTTACAGCTGTCTAAATAAAGCAGTTGCCGCGGCTATTATTGTCTACACGAAACAGCTAAACTTATTCACAACATGTTTATCTCACGGTTAAAATTAGGCTTATATCATTTAAAAAATGCAACGTGCTTATTAGAGACATATTTTTGAGGCCCCTCGCAGCACGGAACAACATCGTTCATGCGTAAGGTGCATAAGCCTCTTAAGGATGAAGGTGTATTGTACACGCATGTACATTTTAAAAACATCTGCGGCAAGATCTTCATACCTAAAAATAAACGCACAAACACCCATTTTCAAAATTTTCGGCCGCTAAGCGTAAATGAGTAATTATGAAGTTTAAATGGTTATACATTCTTTAAATGATTTTTATAAGCAGACATTACTCATGTGCGGAGAGTAGTTTTCGAATAATCTGGTAACGGCTGAAGTTCGCACACCATTAGGTGGCCTGAGCAGACGGCCACTATGAATTCTCATGAAGGTCATAAGTGCAGTGAACTTCCAGCTGTGGAGCTGCTGGTGTTATAGTCAGCCATTTTAAATTCTGCCATTTTTAATCCACCGTTATGTTTTCGTCGGCCATCTTATATCCGCCATTTTCTAAACACTAAATTTAGTAAGTTATGGCCGCCACTTGTAGGCGCTCTAGCGGAGGATCCACAGAGGGGGAGGGGGGGGGGGTGGGCCCCTCCTGAGACTGCTCCAAAAATATAAAACAAAAAAAGTGGCAAGTAAAATATTGAAAAGATTGTTCCATACTTTTTTTGAACTTTATAAAAAAAGCAACACAGCAATAACCAACAAATGTTTTTTTCAACAATATGGAAGAATAAGCTTAAAAATGTGCACAAAGTTTTTCACTTTTAAAGCGTAATTTATCCTCAAAATTTCTTAAAGGCTTTTTTTTTTGTCCGAAACTCCTTTAATCGTACCATTTTGCACAACCAAATCAGAATTTTCCCGCGGGATGGCCTCGGACCCAGGGTACCGCATATTTCTTAGGGATCCATAGCTGGATCCTCGATCCGCTGAAGCGCATAAGATATAGGGCCAACTCTTTATAACTCTCATCGCTTGCTCATCTCCTCCATGAGCTCAGCTGCCGTCAGTCTTAGCTTCGAGTATTCCTCTTAATAAACTCCTATTATTAAACTTGAGAAAGTTATTATTTTAAACCTGAGAGTCTTTTTTTTCTGTAATTTGACTAACTCACCACTACTGTGAGACTTGCTGTGTTTCACCCGCGAACCCTCGTCAAATCAACCCTTTACGATCTTATTATTTTTAAAAGTGAGATGAAAAGTTTCCTCGGAGAAGGGGCGCATGCCCTTTTGCTAATGACGAGGGGCGAAGTTGAACGTGACACGGGCTGATGTCGCAGCCGAGGGACGGAGGTGTATCGGTGACCGCATATCTCTCGTCGATCCGTAGGTACGGTCGTGTATTCTCGAAACGCGCTTGAACCGAACATTTGCGACCTAATTAACGATCTTCCCTCTCACCGCTGCATTTCACGTTTACATTGCGGTGTTGCGATGTATCAGACGATGCGCATTTCTTCAAAATCGTAAAGAATTTTTTTTCTCTTAAGAGGGAGTGTTAGACATTTGTATTATGTAATAAATTTTTTAAACCACTAACTGTATTCAAATTGTATTATCAAAATTTTCTATTCGACAAACATAGAATACGTTCTTGGTAACCTACTTGACATAGACGATAAGTAATTTGTCATGCAGAATCATTTCAAGAGAATTCTTGAAAATTAACCTGTAAGTCGCTAGCAATGAATCTGCAAGACAAATTAATGAAAGATTCCATTATCGTTTATGTCAAGCAGTTTACCAAGAATCGTAGCGCTGTGGCAATTGATGCGCGTTTCAAGGTCGCACTTACAGCAATAAATGATACGGCTCAAAAACTAAAAATACAATAAAACCGTCTAACATTCACCCCTAATGTATACAATACAAAAATCACTTACTCAGTGAAAGCGTTTTTAACGGAGCAACATTAGTGCAAAACACTCAAAACGTTTTTAACGGCAATAAAATAGCTTACAGAATTTCGCTGTTCCTGCTATCGTTTTCACCGAGTAAGTGCAATTTATTTTTGTATTGTCTATATTAAGGAGGAGTGTTAGGTAATTTTTTGTATTTTCAATTTTTGAGCCAAAACATTTATTCAAATTGTATTTGGTGAATATCCGCCATGTGGTACAGGTAACATCAAAATACACAAGAACAAAACAAATCTAGAGTAAGAAATGTTAATGTTAAAAACTATGTTTCTATATTATAAATAACGCTATACACTGTCAAGTTTATTGGGACTTTGTTTCTATATTTCCCATTATCTCAAAATAGAATTCCACTTCAAGTATATTTCAATTGCCGTCTTCTATAAAACAACGAATATTTTAGACTCGTTGCACTAAGAATCCAATAATTTTGCACAAGGCTTCTGGTCGTGCACAGTTTCTACTGTTATGTTAAATATTCTGAGCTTATGTTTTTTTTTTTTATTTGTTAATTGTGACTAAACCGTTGCTTGAATGTCCTACGCTGTTATGCGGGGGGAATGTAGGGTCGGGACACGGTACGTGTCGCGGGCTGCATATAATTGCAGGGGCGGGCTGACAGCTGAGAGACATGAAGTGCGGGGTAGGATGTGGGACTGTCACCGCGCTGCGCTCTCTGTGGGACAGCCACCGCGTCTCCCTCACTTCTACCCTCGCCCTTCACAATAATTTTTCACACTAGGTGGAAGGGGTTGTTGCATGCTGCCAGCTCGTCATGCGCCTGCCGGTCCGGCAACCAGCCTTGCATCGAGCAGGAGCGGACTGGCTGCGCGCTACCTATACGCAGTTCGGGATAAATTGAGCACACAAAAAAAGACCTGGAGAAGCTATATTTTCAGCCAGTTCCTATCTTTCCGTTTGTAGCAACAAACGACGAGAAATGTCTAAATTCTGTGGACAAGTCACTTGATGTTCGCATGTGCCAGATAAAAGTGTGCAGTCAGTAGAAACCTACATAGTTTGATAAAAAAAAATGTTATTAATTATATAAAATGTCTACTTTGATTGAATTTGTTACAGTATTGTTTTAATGAAACAGGAAAATACACGGAACTACTTTGGGTAATTTCGCTGCCAACTATACAAGCAATAAGGCAACTATGTTGAATTATATGCAGTACTAGTGATATTTTTCAACGGTTAAATTTTCAGGTGTCCACGTTATCCCAAACGACATATAACAGTGTGTCCAATCTAGATTTTTCTCCACTAAAACTCACAGATGAGAGAATAATACAGATCTAGCCAGGGACGTAACAACTTTTCTATGAGTGAGGGGCCGTAAAAAAATGTTTTTTTCTTGTAATTTGATTTAACACTTTGGGTGTGACCGTCTACATTTTTCTGTACTGCAGATAAACCAATGCCATTCCTAAGGTAACATATGTCGTGTGAGGAAAAATGTGCATAAAAAAGAGGGGACTAGAGACATACTCTCCCCCCCCCCCACATGTTTATTTAAGAGTGACTCCACCCTCATCCCTCTTGTTAGCACCGAACTGGCTGTAGCATTAGCATCCTATACTCAGGTCACACTGACTTTGTTTATTCACGTAACAGTGCAATGCCTGATATAATTTGCGGGGGGGGGGGGGGCCAAGATGGGGCATGTGCCCCGGGCGGCATTTCAAATGGGCAGCAGGCTGGCCCCCTCCTAGTTTAAGAAAGTGAGGAAAGTTAAATAATATCCTGCCAGAAGAAGATAATTCAGTTAATAATAAAACTGTAATACATTTTTGGCTGAGAGAAAAGTCATTAACGTTACTTCGTAACGTAAAGCTAGAGTGTCGTTCTGTAGTGTATATGTATGTGGATGTCAACGCATGCAAATTAAATTGAAACGACAAGTTCAATTACATATCATAAATTTAAGTACATATTTTTCACGTTGAAAAATCCAATTTATAAATTACTAAAACGAAATAAATATTACAGCAAAAGTAACTAATTGTACATCCAATGCTTTACTTATCTTACTGTAAAATTCGAAAAAAAAAAAAAAAAAAATAGGGAGGGGGCAGCGTAAGCCACCTATGCCCTCCTTACAAAATGGTCTGGAGCAAGTACTGAGGCGGAGTTGTCGTACGAACGGGTGTATTGAGAAATGAGGTTATGGTTGGACAGCCCACGCCCACATTATACACGTTGCCATGGTAACCTACGTCTTTTCTCACGTAACAGTATGGCGGATGGTTCCCTCCGCCTCACAGCCCTCGCCGTAGAAGAAACGCGACGCTTCACCTTTATAGCTGGAGCCACGGTGGCCGAATGGTCAGATAATTTCGTCTCCCACAAAGGCGATCCGGGTTCGATTCCCGGATTTTTGCATGTGGTAATAGTGCCGGACGACGCCGTTGGTCGACGGGTTTTCTCGGGGATCTCCTGTTTCCCCCGTCCTTTCATTCCGGCGCTGCTCCATACTCACTTAATTTTGTCATCCCCCACTAGCGCTGGAGACCTCGATGTTAAGCACTGACCAAAAATTTTACACTCACACACTCGCTCATCTCTATAGCTGCTTAAGGGTGTTCAAGTGCGATAAAATCATAATTTTATATTTTTATGAAATATTGTTAGTTTTATAGACGATACTTGTGAGTACATTTATCTCTTACGAAACAATTTTAACTCGCATAATTTTCTCATAACGGTGCTCAAAGTCAAAATTGGCATGTTCTGCTGCCATGCAAATAGTGAAAACCAATTGACTTATGTAAGTGAAATTATTCACAGTGAAATAACATATGACGGGCTATGCAATAAAACATTTTTAAAAATCCCGTGAATTATTTTTGTACTTAAAAAAATCTGAATGTTCACCTTTTTTTATTGTATCTTTACGATTTTTTTTTAAAATTAAAAATATTAAGTTATGGTCTTTAAAATCCTTTATTGCATAGCTCATGGGTAGAGACATGAACTTTTCGCGAAAAGAAATTTGCCTCATTTTGTGTCAGTGACTTGTGTGTACGTCTGCAGACTTGCTTCACGGTCAGAGATTGGATGTTTTGACATTCGTGTGTCGTGGGGTTTTACACGCAAATCACAGACGTGTGGTGTTACAGTAACCTTATCGTGATTGGTACAGGCAAATGAGAAACGTCACAGTTCAAAGGCACGCTGCCAATATCTATGAAGCAGGACTATAGACGTGCACATAAGGCACTGGAACAAAGTGGGGCAAAATTCTTTTCGCGAAAAGTTCATGTCTCTACTCATGGGATGTTATATCACAGTTAATTATTTTGTTTATGTAGGTCAGTTGGTTTTCACTATTTGCATGGCAGCAGAACAAGCAAATTTTGACTTTGTCGCACCGTTATGAGAAAATTTTTGGGAGCTAAAATGGTTTTGTAAGAGGAAACTGCACCCACAAGTATCGTTTACAAAACTAACACTATTTCATATAAATATAAAATTATGATTTTATCGCACTTGAACACCCTTAAACCAGGATTTTGATAGTTAATTTTACTGCAAGGGTATGTCTTTCCTGCTTTTGGAACTACAAGAGCGACCTCGAAGCTCGTATCAAATGCCTCGTCACTACAACGAGACAAGTGCTGAAATAGCGTGCAACATTCCCACTGATCCATTATTTTCCTCCCCCCGCACATTACAACGCATTTAAAGCACTTGGTAGGCATCAACCAAAAGAAAACTTCCCCGCCAACTTTCACCTGGAGTTACTTCGGAGAAAACTGAACGCATAAAACGCCCGGAGCGGGAATCAAACTCGAGTCCTGCCGAATACGAATCCAACGCTTTATCTTCACAAAGGAATCCGACGCCGCGTCGTGCCTTGTCACTGAATCCTGAAGAAAACTTTAACCACACTTTAGGCCATGAGCCATCATTTAGACTTCTTTCACGATAATTATTTTTTAATTCTCAAACAAGAAAAGATACAGAAAAACTGTTGCACAATTTTGTTAAAATAGTTTTTACTATGTAGTCTAATTTTTCTAGAGAAACAATCATAGCGATTTGGCTAATTCGTTAATTAATGATAATTTCCTTAATTATATAATATTAGTGGAAACCATTGTGTATTTTGTCTTGAAAAATTAGTAAACGTAGTATAAACTGTTACAAAAAACTGTGCAACAAATCCACATCTGCTCTCGTTTAGGAATGAAAAAATTATTATTGTAAAAGCTGTAGAAACAATCAATCAAGGCCTTAAGGGCGCTGCCTATGTCGAAGCCTCGACAAAAGCAACGCTAGGGATTTACATAGGGCTCTGTCAACTTTCAGGAAGTTTTTGTCGGACCAAAACCATTTTCTGCACTGTGAGGAGGAAAATATTGCTACACAACTGAAACTGTAAAAGAAGTTATAAGTATGTGATTTATATTTTTTATGGTTTGAAAATACGTATTCACTCTCAGTGAAAAACAAACTAAAATAACCTATACTAATTAGTACGGAAACAAAATAAACAAAATAGTCAGCGGTGCAACATGGGAATGTAGGCTCGAAAGTTACTGAGTCCGACATAGTTTAATTTTAACATCCATCTCTTTGAAAGAGTTCGTCTTCTGTACAGGAGGATGAACACAACAATATATCAGAGAAATATACAGATGGAGTATTGCGCAGATTCCTTGGCGAGGAAAGTGAGTCCTTGAGACGGAAGAAGGAGGAGACCATTCTCGTTACAACATGGCTGGCGGTTGTCCAACCATAACCTCACTTGTCCATATATCTACAACAGCTGATGGCACTCCGCCATCTTGTTACATGAGTCAGCAAAGTCATCTTGACCTCAGTACGAGTAAGTTTAGTTATAACGTAGGTTGGAAAGATCTGTGTTAAACGATTGTCACAGAGAAAATTTCTCCGCTTGAGCACTGGTATTGATAAGAGGTGTAAATCGACCCATTACAGAGCTTTCGTGAATTCTTTGTTACACGTAGTTGATAGTTTAAAACGCGAAATTGATTTATTCTCACTTTTAAATTAAATGACATCTATCATTTCCAAGGCCATTTATATTTTATTTTACTACGTTTTCGTATTTCATCTGTTCCCTTAGTGATAGCAGCGAAACTAGAGGCAGAAATTTTCCCTGTGCCAAACTCTTCCATAAGAAAACACATTTTCTTTCTAACCTGTAGTAGAATTAACTTAGGTAATACTCAATGTGTACAGATTGTAACGAACCGAAATGTTAACATCGGAAGTCACAGTAAATAATATTATATATATATATATATATGTGTGTGTGTGTGTGTGTTTCTAGGCACAGAGTTCTTCAAAAGTACTCACTTTATAGTGAAATGCCTGTACCATACTTCAGCTTGTAAAATGAGATAATTACGAGTATTGTTACAATACAATTCTGCTACCACATGTATATATATGAATGTTTTATAAATGAATAGTAACACTACCACTGATGTATAGGAAACAGTTTTACCATATCTACATTCTTAATCCTCTCTATACATTGGTATGGTAAGTTTACAAATAATGTTTTACAGTGTAACGTCTCGTTTGTGGCACCATGTTTATTAGAAGCTGTTCTACCAGCCATCTCCCACCAGCCCTAGAGCGTTGTAACACGAATTTTGAACCATCCTGTATAACTCCATTTTCCACCAAGAAACGGATTCATTGAACCCAAGACACCATTAACAGTATCGGGATGAAAATACGTGTGTGTGTTCAAGAAACAAGATACATCAAGTCTCGTCGCAAAATGCGGACACATGCTGGGAGTGACAACATCACATCCTACAAAGTAAATCTTTCTCGAAACACGATGAGAAACGACGCCAGTAGATTGCACGTGTTCGGAGATAATCTAAACACTATTTTTATATCTATCTGCAGACATGTCTGAGACGTGTGATATTATAGTAATAATTGAAGCTGTAAAACAGTTTACATTTATTGTGGTTGCAGAACTTGACCGAGGTCTCCATTTGTTGTATTCTGAGAGGACAATGCTCGTTGCTGTATTTTGTTTTGCAACAATCAAGTTAAGAACGTCGCGTATTTCTCAAAGCATCAAGGAACTTCGCTAAACAAAACAAACACGGCTTATTTACTGGCAGAACTTTGTTCGTTAAACTGAGCGAAGGATGCGCTCTGCAGTTTTCGCAGACCAACTATTCCAAAATACACACACACACACACATGACAACTAAATTCCACACAATTCTACACACAACGAAACACTCAACGTCCCAACGAACATGACATTATTTCACATAAATACTCGCTAACAAGATCAGTTGAGCCCAATATTTTCGGAGATTGTATAGTCAAATAAAAGTACGGGTTTTGCAATGTGAAAGTTAATCATTAGTTCCAGATTAACGTCTGTATTTTAACTTTAAAAAATAATTTGAATTGTGCTATGCAGAATGAGACTGTCTCACTTTTGATAAAAAAAGAACCAAAACAATTTTTTACTAAAACAATTTTGTTATTTTGTTAGTTAATATATTCTTATTTTTTAATACCTTACCTTTGCTTGCCTTTGGTTGCTTAGTTACTCAAGTTTTAATGTATAATAATTTAGGAGCTGGTTTTATGTCCGACCTTTACGTTTGTGGCTTGGATACCTTCTGCATAACACCATTCGTTTGTAAATTATCTGATGTATGACACCATGGAGGAACTATAAAAACATTGAAAATAGAGTAAAATGTTTTAATTTGTGATTTGGAATTAAGTATTATAAATTACACACGACCATTCATTTAATGTAACTTTCCAGAAACCTCTGGAAATTACTCATATTTAGCAACACTGTGTATAGATGAACAATGTGAAGCAATAGAGAAGGTCTCACCTCTTTCTGCAATCTTTTATTTAACTTTCAATCTTCGCATACTTGGCTCCTGCATGTTACAGTAATTTCCTATTGGCCAGGCTGTCGGTGCATTGGGTAGCCGCCTTACGCTGATTGGCGGTAGGCGTTTCCGCCATGTTGCTGGCCAGCGAAGCCATTTTGTTGGCGTGTTGGTGAGTTCGGCGTTCTTCCAGGTATTTAACTTTTGTAAGTTGCTCGTTTCAAAATTTTCAAACAGTTTCTCATCCATTTGCTGGTATCCGATTGAGCTGAAATTTGGCATACTTATGTAAGTTCGGTGACAATTCAATATCATGGCATTATATTACATATATAGTATTACGTTATTAAAAATACGCCAACTAAAAATAGAAATAATTTTTTTTTTGCTTTTTTTTTAAATGTGGGGTACGTGCTGAGGAGCTTAATGGCAGGGGGTGGCAGACAACATGCACTGTCGCTAACGTACCAACTTCGTGCCACCGGGCGCACCTCTTAATTAAATACCTTAACCTTCTATTCCAAAATCGCTGGGAGGGTAGACCAACATTTCTTCTGGTCTCGTGGGAACAACACGAACAAACAAAACAGAAAAACAAATGAAACATCAACATAACGAAAACGGCGCCTTGAAAGACTCGAACATAAATAAGTTCGAAATATTTAAGGCTAATAAGTAAAAAATAAATTGAATGTAAAATGAATTTAAACAAGTTATTTTTAAATTCAAAGTAAAAAATAAATTTAAGTTACATTTGTCATATATGTATATAGTAGGTTTATTATAGGAATGACCCTTCTCTTGGTAACTCATCATCAATATAGGCGTACGTAGGTAGGTAAGTCATAGGGACACATAAAAATATAGATCTATTAAAAATATAACATATGTAGGCCCTATACATTTTAAATCTTGAGTCTTGAGTAATCTGTATAACGGATAGTGCCTCAAAATTTCAATATATTTATTATAAACCTACAATATACATACTATATACACATATGACAAACGTAACTTAAATTTATTTTTTACTTTTCAGTTCATATTCTTTTAAAAAAGCTTGTTTTATTTTATTTAGTAATTTATTTACTTTTAAATTTTCACGACAATG
Organism: Medauroidea extradentata; assembly: GCA_003012365.1. Classification (NCBI taxonomy): domain Eukaryota; kingdom Metazoa; phylum Arthropoda; class Insecta; order Phasmatodea; family Phasmatidae; genus Medauroidea; species Medauroidea extradentata. Next base: position 42,985 of record PNEQ01107322.1, on the reverse strand, counting down.
GTTTAATTCGCAACCCGATGATCTTATATTCTGTTTTCCGAGATCAATCCAAGCGAATGCAGGGGTGGTTTCTGGGCGCAGGAGATTATATTTATGTGGTAGACAAATAAAAGTTATAAACACAACTGAAATCCAAACGTTTTTGAAAGTCAGTATGTAAAAACTACAAAACAACAATCTTAGATAATGATAGTTGCCAACATTATGAGCAAACGTTTACCCAGAAGCATACATTTATTAAGCCTAATCTCTTGCGCTGAAATTAAATGTTTGAGACTTCGGCGCCAGACATTGTTCTTCAGAAATGTGTTACTAGAGAAAAATTTTCGTTCAGAAAGTTGGCAAACATTATTGTCTAAGATTGTTGTATTTTTTGATTTTGCAAATTGGCTGCGTAAAAACTACAATTTTAAACTGATGCTTTTAGCTCTGAATCATGTACCATGCCCTCTTAAGAGGAATGGTGCACGGCCATGTTTAATTTACATCATTTTCCTAGCTACATGCATTCCTGAAGGCATACCAAAAGTTTTAACATTTCATACCCTAAAAGTTAGTCTATTACACCATTTAACATTGTTGGATAAAAAAATTACTTACATATTATCAGAAATTTGTTGCACGATAAGAAAGATTACATTATATCTTATCCTACAACAAATGTCAGATAGTATGGAAGTAAGGCAAGGTAAGTGGGCTTTATGTCTCGTCAACAGCGAGGTCATTAGAGGCGACGAGACTCAACTTGGCACAATGACAGGAGCTGGGAGAGGAGTCTGCCATGGCCTGTGTTAAGCAACCATCCCAGCATTCGTCTGGAGCGATTTCGGGAAACAATGGAAAACCGAAATCAGGATGACCGGAGCCGGGGAACGAACCCGGGGCCTCCTGAATGCTAGTGCAACGTGTTGTCGTTGTGCCACTTCGCTCGGTTCATATGAAAGTAATTAATTTATTATCTAACCATGGCAAAATGTGCAGTAGATTAACATTTAGAGCATGAAATGTCAAAATGTTGATCCACAGTCAAGAATACTTGTAGCGGGGAAGAGACAGTAAATTGGATGGAGTTAAGCAGAACAGAATCAGTCCACAAAGTAATTTATGTTGAGATAATCATTCCAAGTAGAAAAATAAGGTACGAAGTATATCCTAGAAAAAGAACAAGTATTGAATCATAATTTTTGAATAAAAAGAAGCCAGATCACAGTGCTTCCTACAAGGTTTATATGGACACAGTAGACTTTGACCTTGAATATCTCAGTTCCAGTAATTTGTGGATTGGTTCCCTTCTGCATAACTCCATCCAATTAAAGATGGTTGTGTATTAATAGTTCTAAAAGGCATTAAGGGCGATATCTACCTGAGCGGTGGTGTTAATATGGAACGGGAATTACTTATTAACCCCCAACCACCGACGCAAAAAGAGGGTTGTTGTAAGTGTAACGTGTGTATCTGTATATCTGTGTGTGTGGCATCATAGTAGCTCCTAAACGGATGAACCGTTCTTAGCTATAATTCAATCAAATCGGTTCAGCCGTTTGATGATCATCAGATCTTTTCTAGTTGTTGAAAGGATGTGAGCAGCTTCTACTGGTCTAAGCGTGTGAAATGTAGTATCCTGTGACTTCAATAATCTTACAATAACGTGCGGTCATCTTGATCTGATGCTGCAGCATCATCTGGAATCTGCAGGAAACCCAACTCCTCATCAACTTACAGTCGCGGTTTTTTTTTTCTAATTTTGTACATTATATTCGACGGTGCTCAGTCATATATTACATAGCTGCAATGAAAAGAAGGATTGCTACAGGAATTTAAAAAAAAAAAAACTATATTACTTTGTTTTCAGATAATGTTTTTATAGTGAAAATATCTATTCGTTTATAGTTTTGACAGTATTTAAAAACGCCCTAAATGATCCTATAACCATCGTAGGCCTCGCCAAGATAAACAGACAAGTATGTGTGGCTTATAAGCCTACGTAGGGATTTTAAGAAGTACGCGCATATTTATATCCTTTCTCGCTATTTCACAAAACATTAAGAGTATACGTACGATAGACAGGTTTATATATTACCCTTTCTATCGTAATATATTTTAAGAGATTTTCTGTAAAGGAATTTTTTTAAAGTGATATCTGTAACTTTATCCCATAAACATTAAGTAATTCGATGTCAAGCGGACGACTGGAATGTTCAGTCGTCAATAAAATCTGAACTACTCATCAAAATTCGGTGAGATTTTCTTGCCGAGTAAGTATTTTATCAGCGGACGTTTATTTATATAGCACTATGCGGTAGTATGCTTTACTGTCGAGTAAAACAATAAAAACTGTTTTTATAAAAATAAGGGCTTGAAACCCCATTTGGAAAACTGGCACTGTATAACGACGACAGTTTTCCTTTTTTGCAGATATTGTGGTTTATAGCCCTTATTTTTCTAAAAAAAAAAAAAAAAAAAAAAAAAAAAAAAAAAAAAAAAAAAAAAAAAAAAAAAAAAAAAAAAAAAAAAAAAAAAAAAAAAAAAAATGTCTTACATTTTTTACTCGAAATTAAAGCATACTACCGCATGGTGTTACATAAATAAATAAACGTTGGTAAAATATCTACTCGGTAAAAAAAAACTCATAGAAATGTGTTGAGTTGTTCAGATTTTATTGACGATTCATAGATATGATGGTACATCGCGAAAATATTTTGTGCCGGCATACCCTTGAAAACATTGTAGCTAATCGCAACATATGATTGGGTGATTTACGTTTGACACAACGTAGCTGTCTGCCTAACAATAACAGGAATAAAATATTACAATATCATGATTGTTATTGTGACTTTGGCTCAGTCAAACAGGGTAACAACTCCACGTACAAGCGAATGCCAGTAATCTTCCGGTAAGCTGAACGTGTGTTGAAACCCAGCTAACAGTCAAGTTTTCCCGCGATAAACCATCATTAGAGGTACGTCAATTTCGCGGATTCATCTGGCAGCAGTCTAGACTTGTCAGTCCTATACACCCACTAGCCACACTCGATTATATATTGGCTTATAACCGTACAAGCAGGTAGAAAGCGCTAGCACTTCGCATTATTTCCTTATTTACTACTGACTTGCAGTAGTCACACACGTATCGTAACAGCCGCCAGCAAGTCATAGACATGACAATGAAGTATACATAATTGGCGTTCAACCTGACCTGCAATGAATATGCGAAATTTACGAACCTCTAACCATCATCTCTAACGATTGAGTCGTCCAGTCTTCGCTCGACATCGTACCTGTCCGCACCCCTTAAGTTCATTCACTTGAGTCGCTGCAAGCAAGGTTGGCACATTTTCACTTCACACCTACATTAAAAGGTCTTCTCTGTCAGAAACGTACGCATTCCTATACCAAGCATCCGATTGCGACGAAACTTAGGTTCATTCGTGCGCCCGCGAAGGTTTGTGATCAAAATTCAATATATATAAGATTGCGGATGAGTGCATTTCGGGGGGGGGGGGGAGGCAGACGGGCCTGGGAGGTACAACGTGGTAGCCATAGAACTACTGGAAAAACGTTTATTTCCGAAACATTTCTCAAATATTCCTTAATAATCCTTACCATTTGGCACCATTCAGAACTTACAAAAAAAAAAGTATTTAAAGCATTATTTTATACAATTTAAAAAAAGTTAAACCAATTTTCTTGTTTTAAATATTATTATTTAGTATTTATATATTTACTTACGTGCGACGTGCAAGAAAGTTCGTACCAAAATCTTATTACTTTCGGAAAAATTTAGTCTATTATCAAATTAAATCGAAAACCACGAGAACGAAGCCGCGGGAAATCATCTAGTAACTTTAACAACGGTCTACAACCTAACTCTCGTAAGCTCGTTGTACTCTAGTTGCAAGAGATATGGTGAAGCTGGACGCGATATGCCATGCCACTTAGCGGGTGACCTTGGGAAAAGGAGTGGGAGGGGGAGGCGGGAGGTTCCTTCTCAATAGCTTGCATATTTTTCCTTTTTTTTTTTCTATCGTACTGTTTGTTCCAGAAGTATTTACTTTGTGGGTTATGTTTTATCAACTACACTATTGTTTTAGGGTTAATGCTCCAGTATTATCAATTAGCAAAGTATCGTCAACTTGGGTTTATTGGGACAACATTGAAACTTGCGACATTTTTCTGGAATTTTTATTTCATACACGGCAGCCGTAAGCCAAAGAAAAAAGGCGATAATGATTGAAAATGCACGACTTATGGTATCAGGATGATTTATTTCTTCATCCAGCGTTGCAACATTCGAAATCAACATTCTTGAAAAAAAGTTTCCCGAAGGTACCTTGGTGTCTCAAGCAAGCCCAGTTGACGGTAATTAAGTAGTGTTGAAAAAATTGATACTGTATAATAAGTATTGCACAGATACGAAACAATACGTACATACATAGCCAACACAGTGACGCAGCTAAAAAAAATAAGGGGTGGATTTTCACTACCCCCTCCCACGCTCCAAGGAAAAAATTGGATTGACCAAAGTAATAATACTATATGGTGGATGGACAGCTGATTCGATTATTTGTTTTTACACCGTAAAATTACGTATTCTTAAATGAAAAAAATTTATATATTATTTGCGTGTTAAATACCATCATACAAATCGGCAGACAGTTTAATTATTTTTTAAGCAATCTATTCTTTAACTAATTTGTCTTGTGAAAATGAGAGCAGAGTTAAATTTTTTTCTGTATTGTTTTCCACGAGTGACAACATAGCCGACAATCAATCATAATTTGTAAATATAATCTTGTTAGAGATGATGGTTTATCGCGGGAAAACTTGACTGTTTGCTGGGTTTCAACGCACGTTCAGCTTACAAGAAGATTACTGGCTGTAGCGTGTACGTGGAGCTGTTGTCCTATTTGACTATGCTTATAAGAATCCCGCTATTGTAATATTTGGTGCCTGTTATTGGTCCGCGTTGTCAGACGTTCATCACGCAATCATATGTGTTGCAATCAACTACCGCATTTTCAAGGGTTGTTGGTACAAAATATGTTCGCGTTATACCATCATCTCTAAATATGGCATACACACTAGTATAAGCAGTCCAGAGTATACAGCGCACTGCTTCTCTGAGCTGTTAAGCCTCTATTTTTACTATTTAAAAACCGAAATCATCGACGTAATTAAATACGAGTGAAAACATTTTATAACTCAAAATTTCACATATATAGGCCTAGCTCCAATACATACATACATACATTATTGTTAGAGATGATAAAATTTCGCGAATTCAATTACCTGCATGTTAGAATCAAATATCCTGTACATATTCAAGTCCCGACCATTTGTCCACTAGCTGCTACTCAGTGGAACAGCAGACAATGAACGAATAGACGGGGCTAGAATATACATAGCATATTTGAGTCTAACATGCAGGACATTGAATTCGCGAAATTTCATCACCTTTAATTATTATTATGAGTATTATTATTATTATTATTATTATTATTATTATTATTATTATTATTATTATTGTAAGTGTTGGGCAGTGCTCACTTTAAAGTGAATCACCTATAACAGCGTTATATGTTTAGTTCTTAAGGGGCCTTCCTCCGGGTCAAAACAATTCCTGACTGCGCCACTGGCTAACGTAGTCGATGGCGCTGTGTGAATGACGGTACGCAGAAACGGCAGGGCGACATGGCGCACGACGCGAGGGGCGAACCAAAACAAGATACGCTGTACGTGCAAGGCATATCCCACACGGCATGTGCGAGTGGGTGACGCAACGTAAGATTTGTTGCAACGACCCGGGACTACCCGGGTTTGTAAACCAACACGACAATAACATTTACTACGGTAGCGATACAAGCTCTGGTGATATGCAGGCGAGCGACGGGTTCATTTTCTACACGGCGCGCACACGCATTCGAAGGGCATGGTGCAGAATTTCGTTCCGAAAGCAAAAGTTTAAAATTGAGTGTTTCCCGTTTACAGATGCCTGTTATATAAATTACGATGTCCAGAAACAAAAGGCGTAATCAACACACCACACGAATTCTGGGTTAAATTTGAGACGAAAATTTAAGTGGCAAAATGTTTTACAACGTTTTATGTGCACAATATGGCAACACTGTACGGAGATAGTCCCCTCTTGCGCTTCACGATCATGTATTATTTCATGTGTATTAAGTAAAGTAAACGTGAAATTAATATAATTATGTTTGGACTGCTCGGGATTTTAACCTGGACCAGTAATACGCTAGTCAGAACAATAGTAGTAAATCTTAATTCACAATTAAAAACTTAAGAACTAAGAATTGTGCAGTAAGCGTCAATTACACACACATGTAAAAGAGTCTTAAGTAATTATGGTTCATGATAAATACATTAATTATTCATTCCAGGCAATAACAACTCGACTGTTCTGCTTTCGTCAGACGAATTAAATTCTGAAGAATTTCCATTAAATCAGATCAAAATTTTTAAAATTAATCATATGCCTTATAAACGAAACAGTAATATACTGCCAGTTGTTTGCCAGCCAAATGTGATTTTAAAAACTTTTCAAAAAACCATTATTTCGTTAAGCTAAAAAAATAATTGTATGCTTAACAAATTTTTTTTTAGCTTGAAATGATAATAATATTCCAAAACCATCATATATAGCACGACAACGTATTTAACGAATATTATTTAAATATCCGCCGTGTTTATTTAACTTCCCAAATGATCTGATTGGTTCATTCCCATAATTCTTGCGGAGTTACATAAAAATTTCGCTATATCTGTTACTTCTTAAGTCACGGCCCACACGTCACACGACCTCGACACGGCCTGTTAAATTCAGTTGTGAATCGATACGTTAAGAAATATACTTTATATTCTTAAGTCTACTCTTAACTACACGGCATAATTCATAAGTTTTCAATTGTGAACCCAGCTTAAGACAAGTAAGATATCTATGAAGTGCAAGAGGGGAGCATGTCCAATGCTTTGTTGCCAGATTGTGAAAATAAAATGTCATCGCACAACATTTTGCCGCCAACTTTTTCGTCTCCATTTTAGCCCAGGATTCGCGTGGTGTGGTTATTAGGCGTTTGTTTCTGAACATACTCTATGTATATATATATATATATATATATATATATATATATATATATATATATATATATATGCCTAGACAATAGTTTTTGCTAACTTTCTGAGAAAAAATATTTTCTCGAAAAACATATCTCTGAAGAACAATCTCTGACGCCGAGATCTCGTACATTAATTTGCGGCGCAACAGATAACGCTTAATAATTTCATCATTCTGGGTAAATGTTTAATCTTGTAGTTGGCAACTGTCAACATCTAAGGAGATGTAGTTTTGTAGTTTTTCCAGATTGGCTTCTAAAACACCTGCAGAATTCAGTAGGCGTTTTTAGCGTTCTTATATCAACCATACATTCCTCCAGAGCCGTAGATACAAGAAAGGGGAGGGGGTATCGGAACCTCCTTCCCTAAGGAGCGGAGCCAGGGAGGCCGGCCCCTTTCCCCCCTTATTTTACCTTTAATGTATAGTTTATCCTTTAAATATTACAAATTTTGAAAGGGGTACGTTTAATTTTTTGTTTAGGAAACGCCTTAAATAACACCATTTTGCACTTAAAATCTAAATTTATCCCGGATGTGAGCATATCTACCTTTTCAGGAATTGCCCTCCCCCTAAACCTAGAGCTGTATCCGTCCGTGCCACCCCCCCCCCTCCCGGCCCGTCTTGCCCGTAAATATAGACAAAAATATTTTCACTATTTAAAAAAAATATTAGTATTACTACTGCTGGTATATTCAGTGTGTTTACAAACGTTTTGCATAGTAAAACTGCTTAAATAGCACAATTTGCACCTATAAATTCAATTTTTTTTTTTCGTGGAAGACCCCCGGACCACCGGCTTCAATTACGGGGATAGGTATTCCTTTATAAAATTACCAACATGAGTCCCCCTTCTACTTACTCCACCAAAAACACAAGTCCTGGCTACGGCACAGCACTCTTCAGTTTGTTGAAAATTTCACTCAAATATTTCAGGAGGTTAGTTCTCAAAGAAAAATGTGAATTACGTATCACAATTTATAGCTTAGCTCTTTTCGTAAGAGATAACTATATATTCTCCCTTAAAATTTGACCTAATAATTTTTCCTTTGCAAGATTTTGAAAACTGAGTTGAATTTATATGATTTAGTGACTTTGGAACGAAGTGAACCAAGAAAATCAATATAGGCTGATTCTCAATGCACAGCCGGCTATTGACTGCGACAGGGGTGTGCCGGCAGTTGGCAGTTGAATACAATACAATTCGCAATATGCAGTCAAGCAGCCATAATTATTTTTAAAAATTGCTAATTCATTGACCATGTTTTGAATATATTATTTGAACAAATGCCTTCTTTACATTGCATTTGATAGCATATAGAAAATCACGAAAAACCATGTTTGTTTTCATCACTTGATAACGAGGGCAGCGCCTAATTGGTTGGTCTGCGAACTGCCAACTACGCATTGCAAAAATCAGGCCTAAATAAACAAACATAGTTAGCGATATTCGACACATACATAAACAATAAATATTAAAAAAAAAAAAAAAAAACCAAAGTCCCAAGAGAAATAGTGTGCAATAATCTTCGTCCTAATAAATTACCGTCTGTACTGTCTTACTTCTATAATTCAATTAATTTTTTTCCACTTTATTTGTTTTGAACTTATCTGTAGTTTCTGTAATTTAACACAATATCTCTTAGGATATTTTTTAGATTAGGTTATTTTTCTTGATTCGCTCTTGGTTTTTTTTTTTTTAACGAATTTCGCTTCAGTGGCGTATGTCAGTGATAATTCTATAAAACATTTATACTCACATTGCATTAATCTTTCAAAGACTTTAATTTTTAATTACATAAATAAGTAATCATCACTAGTTCCCTAAAGCGAACATTAGTCGGTATTCTTAAGAGTTTCCAATCGTGTTCGTTACAGTTCAATTGCATGATAGATCTGCATTAGTATGATATTGCTAGGACGTTCTTAACGAAACTTTTAAAAATGTGTTTTTTTTTTTTTACAATTTTTACCTTTTTTCCTCAATAACAATATGCGGTAGGATTAATGTCAAATGTTGAATCTATACAGTAAATAATAGGTGCAGTGGCGGATTTAAGGGGGTAGGGGGGTACCGGGCTGAAGGGTAACCCCCCCCCCCCTTCGCAATCATGTTCAACATAATGTAACCAAAGTATGTCCAGTCGCCTCAAGGAAACTGGAGTTTTGTTCTATAATGATCCAAGTACATTTAATGTATCCTACTTGTATGTATGTTATTTTTAATGATCTGTAACAGTTAACAACCAATGACTGGTATTTTTTACAAACCATAAAATCACGTAAATCCCCATCTCCACAAATTATTTTCTAAATCCGCCACTGAATAAGTGTTTGCCCTCCTTTTAAAAAGACTTTATTTTCAGATAAGTAATTTATAGAGATGCGGGTAAATGCATGAACACTGATTTTACAGGGAAATATTTTTTATCATGCTTCCTCACTTCAACTGTTTCAAAATGTATGGGAGCTCAAACAAACAGTTCTAGATGCTCGGCAGCAAAATTTCTTTTATTTATTTATTTTATATTTTAACGAAGGTTGTGCAACATTCATACAATATCAAAGTCAACGTCCAAATTGTCCAGTCTTGTACATGTGTTAAACGTAAATAAATAACATGTACAATAAAATTGCAAGACCGTTTCCACGAGTAAAATTAAGAATTTTCATACAGAACATCACGGCATCTTTGTCTGATGTGCTGGATTTTATTATTTATGTTGTCAATTAGCCAATTCCATAATAAACCAGTCGAATTTTATCTACCCTGCCAGTGTGCAGGTAGATGGCCGCCAGCAGACGATACACAGGCAAGCGCGCGTAAAATGTAAACAAACACAGACTCCTGTATGTGTACATAAAAGAAACTACGTTGTAAGGCGTTTTGAATGCATTTTCACGAAAAATACGATGTTACACTGTAGTAATTTTGTTGGACGAGAAGTCTGGAGTAGTTTATCAAGCAAAAGTAATTCAGGTATGGAATAAACTATATAATTAAATTTCTAGGCCTTCCAAACAGATAATTTTTTAACAATTTGAATTTAATTGGACATAGTGCACTCTCGCTTAATGCAAAAATTAGTGGTTATTTGTGAGAGAATTTTTTTTTTTCACTTTAAAATATATTGCTATATAAATTTTTAAGGCATTGCTCTTTCATTTGTATACCGTTTACATTACTAGCACTCAATTGCAATGCTATATGTGTGTGTTTAACTGTACAAAAGTGCATTCTGCACTGTTATAACCTGGCCTAGTAACACAGGTCTGCCAGATTGGTGACAGAAATCACAGCTTATACAGATTTTGCCACACATATTTTTTTTTTAAAGACCACCAAGATACTACTCTTCGGATTTATGTCCGCTCGCTAAGAGCCTGTGTCACTTATTATGATGAATTTTCCTTAATTCCTTCGTGAATCAAAATATGACAAGATTAAATTGAAAATATTTCAATAGAGACGTACCTAATTACTTTACCTTTCATTACGCACATTGTATTCTGAATATTAAAGTGTAACTATCAAATAATTATGATAATTTAAATTTTATGATAAAAATTCACTCTCATCAAATAATAAACACGAAACAGCTCCCAGTACCGATTTCATCCAATAGTACACACCTAATAGTAAAACATATTGTTTATATAATGAAACATTGCCGGTTATTCGTCACTTACTTCATTTATTAAACGAAAAGGAATGATATTAACAAAAGAGGTGACGCAGTCTCTTAGGCAGCCAACGACTGAGTAGTGAGTAGGTACCTAGTAGGGTTATACTAAGGTTAATTCTACTACAGGTTAGAAATATCAGTGTTTAAAGTTTGGCATGGGGAAAATTGAGCGTAGTATCGATAATGGGTGCAAATCCCATAGCTATCCTGAATTTTAAGTTACATAAAGTTAATAATCCAAAACGTGAAATTGGTTAATTTTTACTTTAAAATTAATTAAATGACTTCTGTCATTTCCAAGCCTATTTAAAATTAATTTTACTACGGTTTCGTATTTTTCTGGTCCATGTGTGATTGCAGCGAAACTAGCGGCAGAAATTTTCCTTCTGCCAAACCCTCCCATAAGAGAAAACATTTTCTTTCTAACCTGTAGTAGAATTAACCTTAGTTATATCTACTATGTTTTCGTAAGCGACTATAATGTCTACAAAGTAGAATACAGAACACAGTTCAGTAAAATATAAAATGATTTCTTGCAGTTTTAAAAAACCTTTGTTTTCAGCAGATAACAGGTTATTGCATTTAATTTAGCATGAAATTAAATGCGTACTGCCGAAAATATCTGGAGCCCAAGAATTAAATTACTATAATTCGGAATAACATTTCGATTACGAATTACTGTAGCTCAATTTTTTTGCCTTAATTTAAATTCCGTATGCACACTGTACAATTCATGTTGTCTATGTGAAAATTATTTATTCCATGCTAGTGTAGTGAATATGTACAAAACGTTTGCAAGTTTTTCACTTTATTAAAGTTACTAACTTTGACACGTATGGTATGTTCCATTGAAGTTAAAAATAGCGTATCTCACGTCAACAAATGTTGTCTTTATAAAAATAAGCCATACTAAAATAAAAATTTTATCAAAATCCAAACATTTGTTAAATAAATAACTTAAAACTACATGTTTCGGCAAAATAAACACGTTTAATGTTTAACCTATAGATTAGCAATAACTGTTTCACTCGTGCTCTAATTAATTGAAAATAAAAAAAGAACACCTAAATTACGGGCATTATAAAAAATTTTTAGAAATATTCAATACTTTCCTTGTAGAAAAGGTATGAAATAATAACAAATGAGGATTTGAAAAACTTACGAAGGTTTTAAGGTGGTTAAAATTTACCAAATACCTGTGGAGATTAGTGGGATGTACTTTTATGAGCGGTGTGTTTGATGTGAAACATAATATCTTTGGACGGCCTGTCAAATTTTACAAAATGGAAACTGGTAGCTAATTTTTTGTGTCACTTCAACAACAGTAATACGTACATGAATATAGTTGTAAATTTACAATTATTATCTGTAAACATACAAAATTGTTTATAAATATACAGATATTTGTATACTTTCAAGCGTTTCCTGTAGAGTTCGCAATATTTTTTGTAAACTTAGAAAATTATTTTTTGTAAACAATTTTCCAAAGAAATTTTTTTAGTAAAAGATCACATATTTAACTGTGTTGTCACCTCACCTGTGAAACTTGAATAAAATAAACATAGTTTTTAAAACAAAAATTATCAAAATTGAACAAAACATTTCTTAATCTCGACAAATTTCAACGCTGAATAGGATGCTCTTTGTTTTACTCTACTTCGTTTGTATACACATAAATACACACACAATTTTATATATATATATATATATATATATATATATATATATATATATATATATATATATATATATATATATATGTATATGTGTGTGTGTGTGTGTAAATAAAAAAGTTCTTTCACTTCACTGGAATAAAGTCTTTCTTTAATTTCACCTAAGTTTTATGCAAATGTACAATAGGGTATGTGAAATGTAAATAAAGGACGAAAATTTATTTACAATTCGCACAAAGTCCTGCCGCCTATATTTTCGAATAATAAAACGCAGGAGTAATGATGCTCACTGCATTTAAAAATATTTGCTCTACTAATATGATTTGTACTGTTACACATGACAACTATGCAAGTTTAATTAAATCAAAACAATGTTGAATAACGCAGTATTTTACAGTCTTGTCAATTAAACAGAACAAAATTAATTTATTTTTGAACTTCGGCAAGATCGTGCCGTCTTAAAACAAAACGCTAATCCTTATGTGAAATTATTAGGCATATAATCAAGATTTTTATGTAAATATTTCAAACTTTCTGTCATTAAAGTGTTTTGTCGTGTTTAAAAAAACACAGAGTTTGAAGCACATCTTGTTTTAAGGCTCTTTATACTCTGATACATTTTGTAAAATTTTATATGAATTATTTACATTCTAGGTAGCTGTAGTTAGATTAATTCAAAGACAGTAAACTGACTACGGACACACTGCAAACACATTCACTTCTTCGAAAGTGAAAATAGTTTTTAATTTTATAGGCCCTTCTAAATTTTCTTCATAAAAATAACAAAAACCTACTAAAGCCAAAACAAAACGGTTAATCAGAGTTGCATTTACGACCAGGATATGTAGGCTGCAGACTATGGGCCCGCACCACAAAAACTATAAAATTTTTAATTTAAATTCAATAGAAGAAAAAGTTGCTTTCTTAATCGTTAAAGATGTCGCCGAAAGAGAAGTGTCGAATGTTTTTATGATTAGAAAACCTCATTTTTATGTCGTAAGTTAAATTTAATAGGGCAGTAAAATTTTTGTGTAATTTGTAACTTAAACTTTTAATGTTTCTAATTATAAGATTGCTTAAATTAAAAAAAAATTGTTATATTCTAGCGTGTTTGTAAATCAACTGCAAGTAATACCACTGTACAAACTTTTCTGTTAAACAATGTATAAATATTAACATTTCCATTTCTCGTGCTGTGAAGAAAAATAATATATTTCCTTAAATTTCCTCTCATATTTTCCAAGCTATACTAAGCTAAAGCTAAAAACTGTCACGGGATGATGAAATTTCCATTCTCTCCTTACACCGAAAATGAAAACACATTGCATTAAAAATACGTTACATGCTTGCGAAATATTTATCTATATAACCTATTATTAAACTTTATACTTTCGTCAGCAGCACTCAAGTGTAGTAGGTACATCAATACAAATTAAAGAAAAAGAAAAATAATGTTTATAGACTAAAAAGAACCCAACGATACTTAATACATTTCTGAACTTGATATCTTGTTTAATATTACGCCTTTATCCATCAAATTGATATTTATCACAAGAAAATTTCGAGTCTTGAACCTGGTAATTGTGTTCAGATGTGATTGCATTTATTTTAAGTTCGTTAGTATTTTATAAGTTATTGTATGTTAATGCTTTCATATTTTATCAACTAGTTAATGCTTTCTATTTTAAAAGAATTGTAATAAATACACCCACAAATTTGTGAATTGTAGTTGCGTATATATTTAAGGAGTAACAAAAATGAAATACATGATACATAAATTCTAAGTAAGTGCTACGTTTAATTCTATTAACATGATCAAGATAACTTTTTATTATTAATTTGTGCATGCAGTCCATCATGTTCTTGTCTTAAATGGATCATGGCTATTAAGTAAATTGTCACACACAAATTTCTTCAGGTACATTTGCACAGCGATCGAACGTTTATTAATGTTATTCGTGCATCACCAATATAGTTCGTCTACGCACATCATCTCTCCAAAAAACGGGTGCACTAAATTACGTCACAGCATTTTGTAGCGTTACTTAATCACAAGATACATCGGTGATATAAGTCAGCTATTCACAAGTTTGATAGCATAATTTTCAGTACAAATTAAAATTTAAAAAAAAATGTTACCTCGAGGAATAACTCCAAATGAAGTGGCTAGATCATGACATAATTTGTAATGTTATGAAAATAAATTATTTTAAACGTCACCAATTAACATTCTTAATCAAACTTAACCACGCTTATTCATTGAAATAACTTGTTGTAATTGTAAACAGCGAATGTGCTGGTAAAACAAAGCTGCACAAAACTTAACTTATCGTACATAAGAATACATCTTCCAACTAAATCTCTACTACCCCAATACACGACACAACTAATCATACCTTTAGGAACCCCTAAACACATTTCATGTAACAAAAAATAATGAATGAAACTAAACTCGCATATTTCATTTAGATTGCATTCTTCGGCTTTAACACACGACAGATCTTAAGCTCATAAACCATAGAGTAGTTTGTTCTTATTTGTAATTTTCAAGTACCACGAATAAAACTCCTGTGTTTGATAAAATTCTATAAGCATAATAGCACAATAGGCTAAAAAATTGAACACGTCGGTACACGTTTCAAATTTTGCTGTCATATAAAATTACTAAATAAAGCCACAAGAATAAACATTAACACGTCCTGCAATTCACTATAAAAAATACTTTCTTCGCCACACAAAAAAAAGCTTAGTTATGAACTACTGCAAAATATCTTTGCTTCAAAGAAAATATTTATTTAAAGGTTACAAAATTTGCGTTATTATTAAAGTAGTTAATTTTTTTCCGGTAAAGCTAGTTGCGGTATTTTTAACACAAGTTTGATGTTGAAAAAATTAGCTTTGCTACGAAGAAATATTATTCCAATGAAAATTATTCGAAGAAAAAGTGTGGCAAAAAGTCTTACCAAGATTTGCTTTGCTATAAGGCAATATTTCTGTACCGCAATTGAATACCTAGCCGACAAAATTACTGTGCTATTGTTCATATTTACACTCAAATTTTGTTGTGACGAAGAACGTGTTCCATAAGTGAAATGACAAGAATTAAATAACACGCTACGGTGCACTCTGATTGAATTTCAATCTTAAAAAGAAATTTCGTGTCTCATAAATTGTTCCAAAGAACATAACAACGTGGCTCCGTTTACTTAAAAATAAAAATATTCATAGGAACAAAATTCAGGATACATTCTCTGTACACTACCAATCATAATTCATCTGCTTCCTTAAAAAATCTTTCGTTACGATCGAATTCGACATCAAATGCGATAAAAATAGAATTTTTATTTGCACATTCCTTGTCGAAATTTACTCTCGGGCACTAAGCCAAACAAATTTTCGAAACATAGCCTAGTGATATGACGTCACAGCAGTACTTTTGAATTATCCACTAAGTCTGCAACCTCTGAGAGACAATTTAACGGTGGGCTGAGCCATTTAACACATCCGCATTAGAATATAAGGTAAAACTCGCGCATTATATACAAGGAATCATTAGTGTTCTGAGCTCAAGTGACGTAACACTCCTCCCCAAGGTAACTAAAAACTACTGGAGTAAAACAAACGAGAAAATTAAGTAAAATAAATGAATGGTCACTTCACACGACGTTTTTAAACGGATCAACCGTGTTTTGTTTCTCAGTTCACTGGGTAGGTACTTGCGCAAAGTAATCGAACGGACCGGCAACGTCAAGCGTAAATTTCACTGCGCATTTAGTGAGATAAATAGCGTCCAGCAACCGTCTTGACACAAACTACATCAAGGTCCACTGAATTAAACCGCGATTCTTAGTTCCAGAAACTAGGCAGTGTCTCCAACATTGTAATTTAGGTTGGAAGTTTAATAACCTGGAATTAGTAGAGTTGGTAAACGAAACAAGTGTGCAGCTCAGATGTAGTGTAGAGGAAAGTTAGTGTGTTGAGGGTGCTCGACACATGTGGCAGGACGAGGTCCTAGCGGGACGGGGGCGGGGGCGCCCAGGCTTGGGGGCGACCCCTCTGGCGTCACAGGTAGAATTCAGAGGATCCGGGGCTGGTGGCGGCAAGACGTCGCTGCTGCGGGGGCGGCGGAGGCGGCGGCGCCTGGTGGTCGCAGCGCTGCTTGTAGTGGTCGAGCTCCTGGACGACGCGCGCCAGCTCCATCTTGACGCGGTGCAGCTCCGCCTGCAGGCTGCGGTTCGTCACCTCCAGCTCGTGGCGCTGCTGCAGACGCTTGGAGCGGCAGTTCTGCGCGTAACCACGGTTCTTCAGGGTGCGCCTCTTCTGCTTCAGCCGCACCACCTCCTCGCGCGGGAAGCCGTGCAGCTTCTTGTTGAGCTCGCGCACCGACAGCGACATGAGCGCGTCGTCGTTGAGGATGTCCTCGACGGACCCGTAGTGGCCCGGGTGGCTCAGGGGCGACATGACGGAACCACTGCCGCAGCTGACGGGCCGCTGGAGAAGCGGTGTTCCGCGGGGGCTCGTCGCTCCGAGCTGCTGGTCATCGTGCATGTAGTCCCCGGCCAGTAGCTTGCGGCAGCCCCCGCCGTTGGCGATGACAGTGGGGTGGGGCGCCCACACGTCGCCAGGGTCACCGCCGCAGTGCGGCCTCAGGTCCAGGGGCTCCTGGCCGCCTTGAGGACCGTACCGCAGCGAGTTGGTGAGCCAGCTCATGTCGCAGTCCATGACGCCGGGCCCCACTACGCCGCCCTTCACCAGGCCGCCCCCGACGGCGGCGATGTGCGGGTGGTGGTCCATGTAGGGGCTCGGCGGCAGGTGCGGCGAGTTGCTGACGGGCGGCGTGTCGGGAGGCGTACCTGGGTGCGCGGGGGCGGCACCCACCAGTGTCACGAGCCCACCGCCGCCCGCCCCCGGCGTCTTCATCACGACGCCCGGGTGCATCTGATAGTGGTGGGCGGCGGGATCCTCGCCCGGCGGCGTCAGCAGGTGCTGCGGCGGATGGTGGTGGTGATGGTGGTGGTGAGCCAGGATATGGCCGCCCCCGGGCGTCAACATGAGCGACGGCAGGCGCTGCAGATGTGGCGGTGGCGAGGGTGGCCTCGTGCCCGCCCCCAGGCCCTCGGCGTCCGGGCTGTTCTCCCTCTTCACGGAGTCCTCCAG
The DNA here is from genome assembly GCA_003012365.1 of Medauroidea extradentata. Classification (NCBI taxonomy): domain Eukaryota; kingdom Metazoa; phylum Arthropoda; class Insecta; order Phasmatodea; family Phasmatidae; genus Medauroidea; species Medauroidea extradentata. The sequence continues at coordinate 25,341 of PNEQ01107322.1, read as the reverse complement.
GTGGTCCAACACGAACTCCTGGACGTACTCGTCGGCCAGGTGGTTGTTGTCGTCCGTCTCCATCACCGTTGTCTCTGGGCTGGACGCCGTCACATCACCGACAACGGGTACCTCACGTCATTCCCGACCTCCGCGGCGATCAACGGTAACACGTGGGTCTATCACACGCATACAACTAACACGTGGTGCCCGCAGGCTGAACCTACAACACTGGCGGCGTACCCTGAAGACGAACCGCTTCGACCCAAGACCAGGCAACCGAGCTCTGGCGCAGACCAACGCTAAATGCCGGGATGCGTGGTCTCGGACGCTAGTGCGCCGGTCCAGCAGACTAGACCCCCGGCGGAGGAGGAGGGGGCGACGCGCGCCGCCTGACCACGCCCACCCAAAGCCCGCCCATTGGCGCCGCCGAGGTAACCCTCGATGTCGCAGTGCGAGGCCACGCCCGTCGCGCGCGCAACTCCGTCTCTCCCGTCCGCGATGCCAACCCTTTTTTTTTTACTCCTTCGTCCTTCCTCGTTTCCTCTTCTGAGTCTTCTGTTCCGCCGCTTTCGCCGGCGATCCGCTCGGATTATCTGGGAATATGCTCGACGCATTCCATTACCGGAGCGACTAAAAATTGGATCTCTCGCGGCGTCCGTCCAGGAATATTGCTCCTAGGCCTCCATGTTCCCTAGCCAGCTCCTAGGACTCTTCAGCCACTCGCTTCTGGCGAGCCTTTTACGCGACCGCACCTCGGCGACTAACCAATCCATCATTCCTAGATAGAGTGAAAAGTCGCGTACATATCTAGTGCCAAAGTAGTCTCCAAGGAGCTGTAGCATGTTGAGTCTCATGTGATTAGACGACGTGACGTTTAAAACGATTACAGATAACAAACTATCAGAATAGGCGTACCAGAATTCTCATTGACCGTGTAATGGACGTCCATGGCCGGGGGATGGGGGTCGCAGGATGGAGTGGGAACAAGCCCCCAATTGTATACAGTGTTAAAGAAATACTAACACTTCTACGAGCTGTACATTTAAAGTTTATTTAATATGAAAACAAACTGATTAAATAGCCCCAAATTTCCAACTTTCGAATTCGAAATTTTTCCAAGGAAGGCACCGGAACCCATCCCCCCCCCACCCTATTAAAAGGATGATTGGCATTACAGCCACTGAACATATTTGCCGCGCGCTTCAATGGGCCTTGTTAAATGTGAAAACACGAATTATGGAATAATGACATAGACTATGAAACACGTAGATGCATTATTGGGACGTAGGAAACAGTCAAAGCATTCCTTGCGAAAACTCGTCGGTACCATTCGTTAGTTAATGCAGTATAGTCGGTGTATAAGCAAAACCTCGTTGTCGAAACTGGTTAAATTTTCTCAGTAGGAGGACAGAAAAAATAGTGTAAAATAATTCTTACAAATAATATTTTTTTTTTTCTTTAGAGTTTGTAGTTATTTTAACAGTTTGTGCTACAGCATAGTGCTGTCAGAAGTATTATTTCACATTTCTTTTATTGAGAATATGGACTGTTCTGTAATCTGTTGCTAACTTGAGGTAAATAGCATACGGAGTTTTGCATCTTCACCGACGATAATCGCTAACGGGAATATAATAGGCATAACGAATGACATAACGAATGAACAAAAGTTTAGGAATTCTTGCTTCATTGAAAAGCTGATACATTTTACGTTTTTTTTTCGGCTGATGCCGTTATTTTTCATATTTACATTAATACGTTTGTTAAATTGCATAAGCATCACGCAGTCAAATTTCATATTGACCGTTTGCAGTCGCGTGTTTATCAGTAGCACGTCTGCTATACTACGCACTCATTCACTGTATTTGCACATAGAGGCGGAGAAGTATGAGATGAGCGTAACTGTGTCGTCCTTACAGTGCGTAACTATGTCGTTGTTCAGTGCCACAGACGTACGGCAATCTTTCAGATGTGAAAAAGCTTTTACTCAACTAGCAGAGAGAGTTAACCTTCCATGCCGTAAGCAAGACTGGATACGCAATCCAATAATATGACGAAATAATGGAACTCTGGAATTGTGTAACTGCGCTATAAGGTTAAACAGTACGTCAAGCAGACTCTATATCAGGCCACTTAATTTGTTTGTATAGGGTGGTTCTATGCTTGTTACGATTGATATCTCACGGTGGCTATGTTCTGATACACGATGTGTTATGATAGCGGGCAACTTACACGGTACTGCTAATTTAAATAAAACATGCCAATCCCCGCCAAATATAGGCCTATATTGGGAACATTAAATATCTTCAACAAAATTTATCACCTTTGTTTATTTAAATTAGAAACGAGATGAAAATTATTTAATTTAAATAATTTAAGAGATTTTATTATCATATCGGTAGAGATTATGGTATATCGCGAAAAGTTTTTGTGCCAATGTACCCTTGAAAACGCTGTAGTTAATTGCAACGTGTGACACAGCATAACTATTTGCAGACAAATAATCGGCATCAAATATTACAATAGCGGAATTATTATTGGCTCAATAAAATAGGGCAATACATCCATGTAGGTTTACAGTTCATAAATATTTTCATACACGAACTTTACAACCGAAGAATTGAAGTGACGCATTTTTTAAGCTACAGAAGTAAATTTCAGCTCAGCTCTGTTGTGACTGGTGACGATAACATTCGTATATCTTCAGTTAAAGTTGCTTGAGGTATTCCTGGCATGAAACTATTTGCTGACGTAGTTAACAATAGGTTAGTGTGTTTAGTATAGCTCAGTCTTAAGGCGACGACTTGGCTGCAGCTCGAACTATGTGCATTGTGTTTGTACATACGTTTTTTCTCAGAGACATGTAAACGAGCGTCCACAAATCTTATCTACGAAAAGAATACACACTTCAGACAACTTGTGAATGTGACTTTTAAGGGTGTTCAAGTGCGATAAAGTCATAATTCTATATTTAAATGAAATAGTGTTAGTTTCGTAGACAATACTTGTGAGTGCAGTTTCCTTTTACGAAACAATTTTAGCTTGCGTTATAGTTTTCCCATAACGGTGCGTCTAAGTCAAAATTTGCATGTTCTGCTGTCGTGCAAATCGTGAAAACCAATTGACTTACGTACGTGAAATAACATACTACGGGCTACGTAATAAAACATTTGAATAAATCCCGTGAACTGATTTGTATTTTTAAAAATTTGCTGAATTTGTAACTTTTTTTGTACTTCTGCGATTTGTTATTTTAAATTCAAAATATTAGGTTGTGGGTTTTTTAATGTTTTATTACATAGCTCATGGGATGTTAGTTCACACTGAATTATTTTCTTTAAGTAGGTCAGTTGGTTTTCACTATTTGCGTGGTAGTGGAACAACCAAATTTTGACTTTGACACCCCTTTGTGTGAAAACTATGAGAGCTAAAATTGTTTCGTAAGAGTAAAATGTGGTCACAAGTATCGTCTACAAAAGTAACAATATTTCATAAAAACATAAAATTATGATTTTATCGCACTTGAACACCCTTAAGACACCACACACATTGGAAGCATTATTTAAAAGCCCTCAATCTTCGCTGCAATCGGTTTTTTCAGACAGTAGTTTCCCGAAATACATGTATCAGATTCTTTCGAAATTGAGCTTTGCTTGTAGGCTAGTCTAGTTGTTCAATGCCTCACATGGTAGCGTAGTCGTCTAGGCGCCGGTCTACGGTGTGAGAGGCCGTGGATTCGAATCCCGGCTCGCACATGGATGTTCTGTTATTCCTTCACTTCATTCCATCCTCATCGGCTCTTAATACCTCGTTGTTAAAGGGGAGTGTCAGATAATTTTCTTGTGTTTTCAGTTTTCGAGCCATAAACATTTATTCAAGTTTTATTGTCAACATTTCCAACTTTGGCAAGACGTAGGGTATATTTTAATAAACTACTTTACATAAATAATAATGGAATCTTTCATTAATTTGTCATACAAATAAATTGCAAGGGAGTTATAGGCTCACTTTCAAGAATGGCTACAAGGCCAGTATAACTTAAACATATAACAGTATAATGATCTCCAAAATTCATCACAAATATCTTCTACGCCTCAAATTTGCCACATTTACCAAATATATTTTAAAACACAAGTTATGGCAGAAAATTGATAGCTAAAATTTAACATAGCCTAAATTCCTCCCCCTTAAAGAGCCGTAAATTCCTCTCACCTCACGTAGTTGTTCATTGACTGTCTGCGGCACGTTGATGACACGTAGTTAAGAGACCCTGATATTTGATAAGAAATAAGAGTTTTAAGTCAACTTGTTTCTATGCACTTGTGTTGTACTGATACATGGTAAGCTATTACTGGAGGCCAGTAAAAATTAGCTGTTTCACTGCTCTGTAACCTCCAAGAATACAGTAGACTCCCGGTTATCCGTGTTCAGATTATCCGCGCAAAATATTTCACTTTAAATAGTTGAATAAAAGTTAAAAAATATTTTTGAAAAAAATTTTTGATTATTAATAAATACACGCTGTGTTTATTCGCATAATGTTCAATAACGTGTAAAACCCGCAAACGTATTTTTAAGGCTTGAAGAATATTTAAACCTTTTCCAGCAGACGAAACAATTAGTTTCGTAAATGAATGGATTAACTAGATAGTTCTGAACGTAGCACGTGAATGGACAAACGGGATTTTTTCCTTGGATAAATAAAATACCTCGTGATTTTTGTATTTGTGTTTTTAGATTATTAGCGTAGGTATACCCCTTAATCATTAACGCGCATAATCGCCTACAGTATTACATTTCTGCATTTTATTGCAGGATTGATTTTGACCTTTTCTCTTTCCACTTAAATCTCAGAAAGGGTAAAAGTGGATTATCCACGATTTAGGATTATCTGAGGCGTCGGCCCCTTCCGTTAGTGCGGATAATCCGGAGTTGACTGTATATGTGTTCTCAAACAGGCAGTAGCTATTCATTAACTGTTCGATGACATAGTAAAATGCGCCTACGTTTAGTTACATTGTTATTAATGACTCAGGAACTTACAGGAGTTGTCAAATAAATAAACGGCCACTTGTGGAAGGGGCACAAACTTATATTTAATGGAATTCTAGTGTGTGCCTAAGATAAAACGAGAATTTTTCAGGTAACAATTACTGTAGAGCCACGACTTTATGGTGAAAAGATTTTTGCAACATTTTGTTTCAGTGCGACATGTGCACACCTGCAGCTCTGCTACATCGTCTGTGATTGGATTATATTACTCTCACTTGCCTTGGCAAATTACAGACGCACGGAGTCACAATTATCTTATTCTGATTGGTGCAGTCAAATAAGATACGTGTCTGAACAAACACACGCTGCCAATAACCATGAAGCACAGCTACCGAATGTGCAAGTGAGACACTGAAACAAAGTGGGGCAAACATCTTTTCGCGACAAAATCGTGGCCCTAGCCATCAGATATTTTTTCTCGGGGTTCTACCCACAAATCACTGACGTGTGGTATCGAAGTAACCGCATTCCCATTTGCTCAGTCGAATGAGTGACGCCTCTTCGCAAGGACATGCCGTCAATAACCATGCAGCAGAACCGAAGATTATCACTTTGATGCAAAATGCTTCACACGTAATATCTGTGGCCCAACACATAACTAAATATGAATTTAATTTTTACTATAATTGGTTGGTGGGAAGTCTGAAGCAAAGTTCAATGCACGCTTCTATAGGCCATTCGGAATAAAGTGAGCACTAAATATTTAACCTTTGAAAAAAATCACTAGCCATTACTGCATATACATCACCACTAACAAGAGTTACTTTACTGCTTGTATGGTTGGTAGCGATTTATTGCATGTAGTTCCGTGTGTTTTCCTATTTGAATACAACATTAGTGATAGAACATATGATGAAATCGACCTCTCTGTATTTAATACACTTAAAAATATTTACTTATGATCTTATTGACATTCATACATATATTATAATTGGACTCGATTGACGCGAGAATTATGTGACGCTACCATTGACCTCGACTCGCTGTGGCCGTTATCGCTTGCTCCGTGCTTCAGACAGTTCAAAACTCCACCAACAGGTGCCATCAGAGTTAGGTTCTCGCCGCCAAGTTGCATATTTGGTTGCATCATGTGCGTGCGTTTGCCCGTTTTGAGTATATACACATTCAAAAGTTTTGGAAATTACTTTGAGTATCATTGCCGAAATGATGTGAAACCATCGGTATTCTGTATATTATGTTTTACGTTTGCCAGCTTAAAAACGACATACTTTTTATTTCACATGTTAAGAAAATACGTTAATTATTGTTTCTGAAGTGCGTCGTCGTTGTTCGTGGCAGTAGAACTGAACGAAACTTGAATTATTGAATAGCGTGTGCCATGTCTGTTGTAGTGGCGGTTTTGCGTTACAAATTCAAATAAAATATGCCCTCATTTACGAGATGCGTAACGGCAATAATGCGTGTTGTTTAGATTAGTCGATGGACAGAAACCAGACATTAACTCGCAGGTATTTATAACTAAGATTACTTTTTTTATATCTTACATTCAGCCCCCGTGCATTTAATGAGTAGATATTGTAGCTAAAATTTATCGGAGCAGTTTAATGTAGTTGTAAACATTGCACGACCCTATGTAAATAAA
>PNEQ01107322.1:6815-18607 GCA_003012365.1 Medauroidea extradentata | reverse complement strand
GAGTTTCACACGCATTCGGTTCGTACATTTTGAATGTACGGCAGTTTGAATAGGCCGTTTTTAACTATGTTAGACGGCTAAGAAACAATTATTTTTAATGAGCATGGTTAGAGTAGAGATGATGGTATATCGCAAAAATGTTTTGCGCCAACATACACTTGAAAACACTATGGTTTCTTGCGACATGTATGTTAGCGTGATATTCATCTAACACAGCGTGGCTGTATGCAGACCAATAATAGGCATCAAATATTACAATAGCGGAATTCTTATTCGGTTAGTTAAAAAGGGCAACAGCTCCACGTACAAGCGAAAGCCAGTAATCTTTTGTTAAGTTGAACGTATGCTGAAACCCAGCTAACAGTCAAGTATTCCCGCGATATAAAGTCATCTCTAAACATGGTGTTACAGAGTTTTGCAATGATTTCGAAAATATTTTTTTTATTGCTACCTAATACTCATATAAAAATTTCGCTGCACAGTTTTGACACTTGTATGTTATAATTTGTAGCTGAATTTTTTTGTAGAATTATACTGAACGGTTTTTTAGATTTCATTACCCAAAGTACCGCGTTTTTCATCGTGAAAATAAGCAAAAATTAAGGAAATTATTTTTTTTGCTGGCAAATAGTACATTATTTTATAAAACGCTTCCACAGTATTGTGTATCATGTGATTGCACATTGACTCAAATTTTTTCAAAACATTTGGTTAAAAAATATTTGAGTTATTAGCTCCAGTCTGAAAAAAAAACTCGGGAACAAGCCACATTCCGTCCCCACCCGAAGCGTGTTTTCTTTTAGTACGTTGGCACAATGGGCACATGTGGAATAGTTTCGTTAAAAAAACGTACTTTCAAACACACTGCAACGCATTTGAAGCTCGTGATAGGCGGCATCCTTAAGAGGTCATCCAGTAAACAGCACGAGAGTTTAGTGACATGCGCATAGAGCCTAGTATGATGCGTGAAGCGCATGCTGTGTAGTCCCTAGCGCCTCTACACTTGTAGGTCTCGAGCGAGCAAAGTAGGTCCGGTCAGGCGGCCACCTTTAGACCATGAATCGTCATTTCTACTGCTTTTACGATCTGCATTTTTAATCCTAAATGAGAGTAGATATCGAAAAACTGCAGCACGGTTTTTTAGAAATAATGTATGCTATGTTAAATCATTTTAAAGATAAAATGTAAAATGGTTTCAGTTAAATATGCAAATAAGAAAATTCCCAACTATGAACTAATTAGAAAAATATAAATAAAACTTTTTTATCTTAAAAAAATAGACTACATAGTAAAAATTCATTTTAACAAAACTGTGCAACAATTTCCCCTTATCAGCTCTCGTTTAGAAATAAAAGAAAGTAATTATCGCGAAAGCAGTAGAAATGATGGATCATGGCCTTGAGGTTGCGTGGACAGCAAAACATTCGTGATATTATTAGTATCTTGTACTTTGATGTAGTGTAAATTCGTGACAATATTTCATGCCTCTGCCTCTGTTAATTACTGTACGAAATGCACGAGGTGGCGCAACGGTAAAACACTGGACTCGCATTCGGGAGAACTCGGGTTCGATCCCAGGCCCCGGCCATCCTGATTTCGATTTTCCGTGGTTCACCGAAATGGCTCCTGGCGAATACTGGACTGATTTATTATAACAAGCCAACTCCGACTCCTTTACTAGTTCCCGTTCTTGTGTAAAGTTCTGTGTAACCGTCTTTAACTGCCTCGCTGCCGACGGAATGGAAAGTCCAGTAAAAATATAATAAACATTTCTGTATGTGTGAGTTTTTTTTATTAAACATTACCTACTACTACAATAAAATTAGTTGATGTGTAATCTCGCAAAAAATTATTCATCTGTACAACTTTTTAACTGGACGAAAATGTATTTAGATGTATCGTCCATAAGTTGATTAGTACTAATTAGGTAAAAATTCCAAATTCACTGAAATTTCAACAGTTGGATTTTATTTAAGAGATTACGTTGACATCCTAGCAAATTGCTTGCTCAAAAATGGCCAAAAGTGATTTTTAGGCTAGCTTTTTTTTTCTATGGTGACTCTAAAATTGCGGAATTTTTAAATAACCCTTTACGGTGTTATTGAAGTACCAAAGTTCTTACAGAGGGTGGTGTACGGCAATACTTAATTTACAGTGTTTTCCCCGCTGTAAGAATTACTGAAGACATATCAATATTTTTTATTTTGTATGCTTTACATGTTAATCTACCACACATTGTTATATTCTTAGATGTTAGACCTAAATTGCTTCCATATTTTCTGACATTGGCTGTAAGATAAGAAGAAAACTCATTCTTATCTTCCAAGAGGGGGACCGAGATCAGACCATTCTCCTCCCACCAAGGCGATCCGTGTTAGATTCCCGGAGGGGTCGGTCCAAAGATTTTCGCATGTAGGAATCGTGCCGGACGATGCCGCGGGTTTTCTCGGGGGGTGTCCCGTTTCACCCTCCCCTTCATTCCGGTGCTGCTCCATACTACCTCGTGTCACGCCTCACCAGCGCTAAAGACCTCGATGTTGAGCGCTGACCAAAATTTCTCACCTACTCACTCGCTTGTCTTCCACCACTGTAAAATGGTGAGGTATAGACTGTCATTCACTGCGTGAAATGTTAAAATTATTGACATGCCTTCAGGAATGCTTGTAGCGGGGAAAGTACTGTAAATTAAATATGGCCGTACCCCATTCCCTTCAATTACGTTCCAGGACTGTAACGAGAAGATGAAGACTACGAGAAGCCAAGCTTGTATAGCCGCAAGAAGTAGGCCTAGTTGAGACGCAAGATAGTTTACTTCTTGTAGGAGGTAGTGACCTACCCTGGGCGGAAGACAGCGCGATGCTCTCTTGTTTCCCAGACGTGCGACGCGATAACGCCCACTTCCTTCTCTGAGAGGGGATGGGGGAAGGGGTGGCTATGAGGCATTGCCTTGTCGCCCGGTCTGCGATATCTGCGCTGCGAGAAAACATTCTTCGCAATTTGTGACGTCGCGAGGGCGGAAAACATGGCCGCCGAGCCGGCGAAATACGATGTGAATCACTGGTTCGTGCAAGTGCTGACCTTGCGACCCCGCCAGTCCGTCCCTCGCGATGCGCCGTTGTTTTATAGTGTGGCAGGAGGGGGGTGATATTACTGCTTTTTAACTACTTAATCTCAAACTCCCATCGTCGTTCAATCGTCCAGCTTTGCGGAGAATTTATCAAGGCACTGCTGTAAATAAAAATAAGAGCTTGATGTATTCCCGACGTATAACCCTTCATCTCAATCTTGGCTCATGCTGATAAAAAGAGCCAGAAATTTTGCGACTTTATTCGAGAAGACGTTATAATTTAAACCCATTCACACATTACTTACTTTTGAAAGTGAGTCACTGATGACTGAGATTCAGCATCATGAAAACACTGACTGACTCACGCAAAGGTTAATTGTATAGGCGATTCGGAATAAAGTGAGTACTCAAAAAAGCCCTGTCAAAGTTCAATTTTCAAACAATTCGTATCTTTCCGCGCGTAACGGCTAACTATGTGAAATGTCTAACCTCTTTGGACACGTCACTTGATGTTTACGCGTGTTAGATGAATTGTGTAATCGGTAGGAACCTACATAGTTTGACAAAAAACTGTTTATTAATTATATAAAATACAATTACATGTCTATTTCGGTTTTGTTTCAATATTGTTGTATTTAAACGGGAAAATACAGGGAATTATATTGCGTAATTTCGCTGCCAACCATACATGAAGTAAGGCAACTATATATAATGTTGAATTATATGCAGTAACGGCTAGTGATATTTTTCAAATGTTAAATTTTTAGTGCTCACTTTATCCCGAACGACCTATACTGGAGATTGGAAAGATCGATGTTAAGGGGCCTCCCTACCTGCGCTTGGAATGCGTTGCAGCGAGTTGCGATTATTCTTTTTTTTTTTTTACAAAACTACTAAAGGCGCATTATATTTATACATCTACGAAAAAACACACACTTCAAACTATGTCGCTATAGTTTCAAAAATTATAAACATCATTTTCGGGTCCTCAAAATGGCCAAAAATGGGTATTCAGACTGCCGTAGGCCTATCTGTAAAAAAATAACGACCGGATTCTAAAAACACAACTGCAGAAACAAGCGTTAGACTTTGAACTACGCTGCTCACAAATAAAATAATGTGGTCACCGCTTCAAGTCCCATAGGAAAAAGGATAATAGTAAAACACTGCACGCCAGCTGAGTAGCTTGCACGTAGAGGCGATAATGTATTACATACGTCAGTCAACGGCAACCTTACTGTTCCTGGTTCACACACAAACGCAGCCTATCTATGGAGGCCCCTTAAAAGTTTGTCACGGGGAAACTTTCTGCTGCTTGAGTCCTGGCATCGGTAAGAGATGTAAGATGACCAATCACTGAGTTTTCCTTAATTTTAAGAGTTGCATGAAGTTGATGATTTGAAAACCTAAATTGGTTCGATTTTCGCTTTAAAATTGAATTAGATGACTTCTGCCTTCACCAAACCTAGTTAAATTTAACTGTATTACTGTTTCGTATTTTATTACGCCCGTTAAAGATAACAGAGAAACTAGAGACAAAATTTTTTCCTGTGCTAATCTGTCCCATAAGAAAACACGGTTACTTTGTAACCTGTACTTAGTAGAACTAATCTTACTCCCATGCTACATTGTCAGATGTACAACTGGATACTCACTGGAGCTGCAGGCAATGAACAAATAGCTGAAGACTGTGGAGTCTAGCCTTCCAGTCGGTGAACCGGTGAAATTTCTGGGTCTCTACTGACAAATAAACGAAAACTAATACACTTCAAACGTTCACGGAAGAGTGGTTACAAAGCATCACGTCGATTAGAAAAATCATTTCGGAGCTCTTCAAAATGGCAAATACAGCTGTTTCAGCCTCGTTGTATCTGCAAAACTGCTTACGGGATACATGTGAGACTACTCTAGAAACACGCAATGGACTTTGCTTGAGTTATCCACCAATTAAAAGATGGGGTCGTCACTGAAAGTGTCAGTGAGGCGAGTGATCTACGGTACCACTGCACGTCGTATCAGTGTCTTGCGGTAGAAGTGATACCGCACCAGATAAGCCGGTCAACACGCCCTTGGCGCCGTGCATCACTTACACAAACACACGGCCAGTAGGAAAAATGAAGAAAATTATTTTTTGGCTGGCGAATGGTACATTATTTTAAAAAACGCGTCCATAGTATTGTGCATCGTGTGATTGCACATTGACTCAAATTTTTTCAAAACTTTTGGTTAAAAAAATTTGAGTTATTGGCACCAGTCTGAAAAAAAACTCGGGAACAATCCCTTACAGCCTCACTCTTTACTTTTGCAGGGGTTTCGCAAATATTTTTTTTTTCAACGAAAATTAATACATATACCAAAAATTCATTCTTAGAGTTTTAACACTTATATATCTCCGTTTGTATCTGCATTTTTCTGTTGGCAGTACACCAAATGGATTTTTAGATTTTTGCCTCTGAAATATCATATATTTTGTTGTCAAAGACGCCAAAATGAAGAAAAATAATTTTTTGCTATCAAACGGTAGAATATTAAATAAAACGCTCTGGCAAAATTGTGTATCGTACGACTGTACACAGTCTCAAATTTTTTCAAAGCATTTGGTTAAAAACGTCAAACAAGCGTATATTCATGGCTTTAACTACTTGGGATTTTAACCGGCACCTATAATTAGAGGTACGTCAATTTCGCGGATTCACCTGGCAGTAGCCTAGATTGCTCAGTCCTGTACACGCTCTGGATACAGTCGAATATTCATTGGCTTACAACATTACAAGCGATAGCTCTGTTAATCATTTCCTTATTTACTACTGGCTTGCAGTAGTCAAATGCGTTTCGTGACAGCCGCCAGCTAATCACACACTTGATTATGAAATATATACTTTTGGCGTTCAACCTGTACCTATAATACGCAGGTCAGAAAAGTAGCAGTAAGATAAGTAAGGTATATGTGGAGTGCAATATGGGACTAACCACAGTGCTGTGTTGCCACATCGTGCAAGTAAAGTGTCATGTTGCATTTTTATCATTTAACTTTCGTCTATATTTTAACCCGTCGAATTCATGTGGTGTGCTCATTTTGCGGTTCTTGTTTCCTGACAACCTGTACAGCAATTGAAATATGATAGTTATTTCATATATTAAAAATAGGCATTTCTAAACAAATAAACATTAAAACTCATGGGGTTAGGACTTGCATTTTTTTTTTTTTAAATTTCGGCTCTCCTGTACACTGAAAGAAAAATTTTGTAAGAAATCTTCCCCTCAAAATTATTTTGTAGTTACTACAAAATCATTTTGTGTTGTAAATACCAACAAAATATTTTGTAGCTGCACAAAACAGTTATTTCCGTGTAAAATTACAAATAAAATGTGGAAGTTAGCACCTTTTTGCAATGCGGGAACTGTATGTTTGCGGCTGACGTGTTCGGACGCTTCGCGAAGTTAGGTTCGCTGAATACGATGCGTCGCGCCGCGCTTCCAGTTTCTAAACACGCCACCTCGTCGCTCGGTCACCTTCCGACCTTCTGCGCGACGTGAGTCACCTTCTTACGAAGACGAAGAAGTTTTCCTGAAACTATTCCAACGTAGCTCGCTTTCAAACACCTGTACGGTGAATTTCTATCGTTCCTTTAATAGCAGAGGCGTACGCAGGATTTCATGTGAGGGGTAGAAAGACGAAAGAGACAACACCAAACCAAGTAAGCCAACACAAACATAATCACCTATATATTAATCATAACACGTAAGTAAAATCCCATTTTACATTCTAATAAATTATAATTAAAGAACGCAATTATATTTAATTGTTTTCTTTTTCTGGGAATGGTTGATAGTTTCGGATATCAGGAAGAGTGATATATCCCCTCAATTCCCCCTTCCTTACGTGCGCCCTTGCTTGAAAGAAGTGAATATTTTTACAACGCAAGGGTTTAGGACATATTATTATATGATTAAGAGTAACTCTAGTGTGAGAACGTATAAACATAAGGCATATAAAAAGGAGTGTTCTCAGCCGTATTCAGAATGAGAGATTGCTCGTTGTCAAGATGTATTACATTCATGCATTAGCTTATACAAGAGGCAGCATTTAGGTTAGGACAGAGTCCTAAAATGCCAGAATAAAAGACAATATTCACAAAACTATTACTCATCTATGGCCAAGGGCACGTATCGAAACAGGTTTCGTACCTCTCCTCATGCTATTTGATAGGCACCCCTCGCTATTAAAAAAAAAAACCGGATACGGAAAGGAACCAAATCGTCCCTTGTCTCAGAGTTTGTATACCAAAAGTAGAAGAATTTGTATCACTTGGCCATAAGGCTATGCAGGTTTTAACGCGTCCATAAGGTCGCCACCACGATCAATTATATTTAATAGTCATCAGTGTCAACCAACTATCATAAATCCATATATATTAATAACTATGTCATTGTATTGTAAACATTTAGTAATTAAGAAATCATAAATGTTAAAGAGCAAGGAATCGTTTTACGTAATTGGATGTAGATAGCAAAGAGAAATCAAGGAATTATATACGGTTCTTGCCGGATTGTTGTCCTCGAGAAGCGGGACCATCGGTTGAAAGCTGGCTTCTGATTGGCCCAAATCGAACCGAAGCTTGAGGGCCAAGTGACGGTTTTTTTTTTTTTTTTTGCGCGAATGAGAAGCCAAACGAGCCGCGGGAACGGTTGAGGGCCAGGCGTCGACGAGCCACGAAAGACGACGCACCGGGTGCTGCCGCCGGGCGTCGAAATTAGGCGTCGAGACGTCTTAGAGTGAGGGACATTCGTCGACGAGCCGCGATAGACGTCACACCGGGTTGCTGTCGGCGGGCGTCGAACGGGGCGTCGAACTGGTCGTCGGGACGTCGTAGTGAAGATAGACGCCGTCGAGCCGCGAGTCTAGATTAAGATTTCGTCGAACCGCGGAGGATTGTGGGCCGAGGTGCCATCATCATCGTCGTTGTTTTGGGCGTCGGGACGCCACTGATTAAGACATCGTCAAGTCAGGAAGTACGTCGGGTCGAGACAACTATGATTGGTAATTTGTAGAGACATTGTAAGACGAAGCAGTTGATATTCTATAAGTAGTCGTCGGGGTCTCCATGCACGCGACTGTTATTAAGAGTCGTACCGACAATTCTGCGATAATAACGGTCCGCCGCGAGAGGACAGCAACAACGTGCTACCCGAGAAAAAGACTTGCAAACTTCTTATTATATCACCCTAGTGTCCAGAACTTTAACCCATCAATCAATAGTCAATCAAGCATCCGCAGAAAGTAAACTAGTTAAAAAAAGAAAAAACTCAGCCCCCGTCGTAAGGATCTTAACGGAAGACACACGTAAAACAATGCCGTCTGGGCAAGTCATGAACATATAGAGATATTATGGAAGTGTACAAGCGCAACATTGAATATTTCTTTGAAAAAGGAATTATT
Organism: Medauroidea extradentata; assembly: GCA_003012365.1. Lineage (NCBI taxonomy): Eukaryota > Metazoa > Arthropoda > Insecta > Phasmatodea > Phasmatidae > Medauroidea > Medauroidea extradentata. The sequence goes on along the minus strand of PNEQ01107322.1, from coordinate 10,100 downwards.
GTTGTTTGTGACGGCTACCCAGACAATCCTATAAAACCAAAAGAGAATCACATTGTCTTCGCTCCCGAAAACAATCTCCTGTCGTCCTGTTTAATGACCGTACATATATCTGACACACATGCTCTGATTTTCTCACCAGTATCCATAACAAGACGGCTTTCATTAGTGCCCATATTTCTCTTCTACGTAAAGCTGATATTCTGATGTTGAAGTACGTCAAACAACAGCAGATGCTGACGTTCAGAGAATTCATATAGTTCTGCAGCAAGTTGCTGATGGAAAACGCATAATTGTGGTTGAATAAAATACAGGCCTGTTAGTATTACTCACAATACTGCCTACATATGATGACGTTTTGTTCCTAAAGCCCCAAACTGGTAGTATAGAGAAGCTGTGATCAACATCGCTCAGCAACAAGAGATTCATCACACACAAGGGATGTTATTCTATTTTGTCATAGGATGCCAGGGTGTGACTCAACGTCAAGTATATTTCGGAAAGGAGATGCGAAAGACGTTGGAGTTACTTGAAAAAGAACTACGAAGAAATGTTACTGTATTTAATGTGAGAAATTCAACGCTTGAAAACATAACTAAAGTGGGTGAAGAACTAATTTTATCCATGCATGGAGCATCAAGAAATAAGGCATTAGCTGAACATAGGATTATCTGTTAAGGACGCGGCTTACCGCAATTTTCATCGCCATTTTTTTTTTATTTTTTATTTGTACAAGATATTTTTTTCTTATTTTAGACACAACATGTGACTAAATTTGTCTCTTATGAATTTTTTTTTTATCTCTCATAGTTTTCGCGTAATGGCTTGTTAAAGTCATATTTTGTATGTTTCCGTTTTAACGACTACACCAGAACCAACTGATATACCAAACTCATAAAAATCGCAGTGGATAAAGACATAACAGACTACAATGTCATGCTCATAAAAATAAAGAATAAAAATTATTTGAATAAAAAAAGTGCTGAAACTGAAAACAAATATTATAAAAATGCAATGTTTTTTTTTAAATACAAATAATTTGTATTCTTTATTTTTATGAGCATGACATTGTAGCCTGCAATGTCTTTATCTACTGTGATTTTTTTGAGTTTGGTATATCTGTTGGTTTTAGTGTAGTCGTTAAAACGGAAACATGCAAAATATTACTTTAACAAGCCATTAAGCGAAAACTATGAGAGATAAAGAAATTTTATAAGAGCCAGGTTTAGTCACATTTTGTGTCTAAAATAAGAAAAAAAATATCTGGTACAAACAAAAAATAAAAAATTGGTGATGAAAGTTGTGGTAGCCGCGCCCTTAACAATCAAGAAACAGTGAAAGGAAAGATGTAGAGCAACTTTTGATTTAGCTACACTACCTCCAACGACAGCAGCGGCTTCTCAGCACTCATTCAGGGTTTACAATCACGTCGAGCAGGCAGTAGACAGCAACGACCTAGAACCATGAGATTGGGGTTGGAAACTTGTTGGTAATACGATACAACCTATCACTTTAACTCTTTCTCCAGCGCCAAAAACTCTTGCATTTCATTTCGTATGGATGTATGACTTCTTGTCTCGCCTTTAAGTGTAAAAGAGCAGGTTCTGTTTTGTGTTCGGCAATGTGCAGTTAGTGTGAAGGATGATCATGTAAAAACTCACTAGAATTTACAACAGAACATATTGAAGGCAGTGATAATTAATTGTAAGAACAATCAATCAAATTTAAAAAAAAAGAACAATTTATCGTAATTTCAAGTCTATATGTTTAAGCATTTTGTTATATATCATGATGATTCATATAACTTCACAGCTAAATTACGAAATTGTAGAAAGTATGCAGTCAGCACAACTCGATATCTAAATATGTATTGTCCAAGTCCACTTTGCTATATTTCATAGCCTCATAGCTTGATTATTACTACATACAAAAAAAAGTTATTAATTCAAAAAAGTTGTATTTTGTTGTGTTCTTTACTTTTTACAGAGATCCGTCTTCTAAATCTCGTAGAGTTCTCGAAATACGGCTAATATACGAGAAAATTGCCGCAATTTTCCAAGATGGCGGTCATAGTACAACATTTATATGTGTTGAATTTTTGTTATTTTAATACTGGGCTCTAGAACTATGCATATGCGAAGTCCCCCTTTAGGGTATTTTTTCCAGGTGAAACCTTTATATTAATGGACTATTCACCATGCGGTCGCCTTAACACTGTGAATTTCAGCGACGTTGAGAGGTGATAAAGCATGAGTATGAAGCAGCGTCTGAATAAACTGGAAATGGGAGACTCCCGAGAAAACCCGCTGACCAACGGCACTCTGTCCAGCACGATTACTACGTACTCAAATCAGGGTTGACCCTTCCGAGAATCTAATACGGATCGCCACGGTGGGAGCGAGTGTACCTAGACAATGCCTCAACCACAACCTCGCCATGTCACGCGATGTGCTGTTTACATCGGAATTAGCAAAGAACACTAGATTGTTCCCAGGTCCTTGGCACGTTACAAGATCTCACGATTACCCAAATCTCGAGACAGCAATAAAGATGAGAGATTTGACTATGCCTTTTACAGATGCACCAACTGAAACATTTCGAGGATAGCAATAAAATTATTTGTATTGTATTAGCCTATGTAATTAAAAACTATAACATGACTGATAAAACGTGTACGGATAAGAAGACTCTAGCTGCGCCAATCGTAATTCCTCTTCTGCAGGCAGAAACTTATTTATACGTGTTGTCCAGACATGTCGCCTCTACTCACAGCGAGCTAAACTAGAATGCAAGGTTTTCGTAGAACTCTTTTACCTGAGGGACTTTAAGCGGTGACCCTGAAATGTTATTTTTGGACAATACGAAGTTAAGGTCAAAGCACGCATCTCGTTTTGCCCTTTACGGATTCAGGTCGTAATTTCGGAGTTACAGCAGGCAAAAAAAAAAAAAAAAAAAAAAAAACGTTTTTAGCCATTTTGGAGGCCCAACAAGTATATGTTTCTAACGAGCGTGCTGATTAAAAAAAAAAAGTAGTTTTAAGTGTGTGTTCTTTTTCTACATAACTGCAATACGTATAATTCAAGCGGTTTCGCGTAAAAAGTACGCTACAACACCATCCACACGCCAGGTACCCCACAGCTGTTACAAAAAAATAGTTTGACACTATCTTACAAAATACAAAATAAAAGCAGAAGGAAGCTACACGTTAATAATGTATATACGTTTATATATATATATATATATATATATATATATATATATATATATATATATATATATATATATATA
>PNEQ01107321.1:103162-114868 GCA_003012365.1 Medauroidea extradentata | reverse complement strand
CCCCCCCCCCCCCGGGCCGTATAGAAGATAAAGTTACTCAACGTGTATAATAATAGTGAACCTGCACGGGAAAAATATTTTGTTGGTATTAGTCCTGCAAATTTTTTTTTGTGGTCAACACAAAAACATTTTGTTGACCCCACTAAAATATTGTGACCACCACGAAATTGTTGTGTGGTCACTACTAAATAATTTTGCAGGGATGACTTCCTACACAATTTTTATTTCCGTGTATTTTATACATTTCGTAGCTCTTACAGTTAGCACGCGAGGTCGCAATGCAAAATACAGGATGTTACAAAATTGAATGTCGATATTTTTGGGAAGAGGTCATTACACCTACAGGAACTCAAAAATGTTATATGGACATTGGTCTAAAAACGAACAGTTTCTGCAATACAGTTAACAGTTACATGACATTCGGTTCATAACGTGCGCTCTGGAACATGTTGCTACGGAACGCGATCGCAGCTGTTACAGACAGGTACTTACCAGAAGAGTCGTATTTAATTGGACGGTAGACATTGGCCGATGTAGCATTTTACAGTAGCGCGAGCTAGCTCGCATATTATTCACTGTAAGACCTGTAATACAGTAATTGTGGGTTTTCGGACCTATGTTCACATAATATTTTTGTACCGCTGCATGTGAGGTTTGGTCCCCCAAAATTTTGATATCCTATTTTACAACACTATGTATTATTAGTAGAGATGGTGAAATTTCGCGAATTCAATGACCTGCATGTTACAATCAAATATCCTATGCATACTTAAGCCCCGACCATTTGTCCACTAACTGCTACTCTGTAGAACAGCAGACAATGGAACGAATAGACGGGGCTTGGGAATGCATGACATATTTGATTGTAACATGCAGGTCACTGAATTCGCGAAATTTCACCATCTCTAAATAGTCCTCGATTGGCGCATGGACGGCGTTTCAGCGTGTCACGTGTATACTTTTTACGCGAAATCACTTAACATATTCATATTATATTTATCTACGAAAAGAACAAACACCTGAAACTATGCGTCTGTGTATTCAAAATTCAGCACGATTGTTAGAAACATGGTTTTTGGGCATCCCATGGCTAAAAACGTTTTTGGATTGCTGTAGCTACAAAAATGTTACTTGAATTCGTAAACTGCAATACGAGAGGCATGCGTATTCAAAAATAGAATGTTGTGGTCACCGCTTAAAATTCCGTAAGGAAAAAAACTGCAAGGAAAACCTTGCACTCCAGTTTGGCGCTGCGAATAGAGGCGACATGCTTCTCGTCAAGCGTGGGACACTGGCTCTTATCGCTACACTGTTCCTTCGCGTTAAAAGTGGAAATTCGACACCAGCGAAGACTCCTCTTAGGAATCAACACTCTTAGGACCACGGCCGTAGAAGAACAGGTCTGGACACTCGCCTGGAAAATTGACCCCCTTGTTGTTTGGCTGTAGTTCACAAAGTTACCGAGAATATTGTTTTTTTATTGGCGCAGATGTTACGGCGGTCGGACTAAACTCCACCCACTTCCTTTCCGCTAAGATAAACAAGTTATCAAAACGTATTTTTTATCAATTTATGGAATACTTTTTTCGCTCACAAATTTAAGAAAAGGCTCCAGCAATCTTTATTTACTTTATAAATTTAACAATGGAAAAAAGTGGACGGAGTTTGAGTCCGACCTCCCGGATTACAGCGCCAAAAACTACGACATTATCGGTAACTTGACGAACTACAGCCAAACAACAAGCGGGTAAAGCAAAATACTTTGTTAGATAGGCGAGTGTCCAGGCCTGTACTTCTGCGACCGTGCTTAGGACAGTGCCCGCGAGTTAGAATCGATATTCAATAATTTAATTTTTTCTTCCTTTACTGTGAAGACTAAGCCCTCTGCGAAATATTTGTACTACTCAACAAGCGTAGGCCTCGCTTCACGAAAAAATTAGGACGCTGCCTACCGCAGAGCCTGACGAGATCAAGGTTGGGAAATTGCATGTTAAATCAAATTATATATTAATCAGTACCTGTCGAGCGTACATATATGCCGTCACTGACATTTTTGTTCGTATCGGTGTAACCCAGATGATCTTATGAGATTTAAGACTGTGTTTCCAGCACCTTGAAAATCAAGCATATAAGCATTGTCATTCTTCATTGCAATATTTAGTCATATGAATGCAGAAATCGTATCTGTCACGAAACGATACCTTACTCTCGCTAGGGCTCCCAGGTATATGTACAACAACCTTAATCTTAATCACGACTTATTATATGTGACAAAAGAAAAATTGATTTCCGTAAAATATCTAAAATGATCATGTTAAGTTCAGTGTCATTTTACATCTGTACCGCTGGTTGGGTTTGTATGAATTCAAATTTGCTTGGGTTGACGACCAGCCAACAATAGACACTGTGCATTTTAGTAGGCGTGTCTCTGAGTGGTGTGAACCAATCCAACGGCGGTGACATAGAGACTATCAGAAGTTGTATTCCTACAGAAACGGGGCGAGGCCTCCGTGGTCGAGGGGTTAGACATCTCTCCTCCAACCTTCCAACCTAGGCGACCCGGGTTCGATTCTCGACGGGTTCGGTCCACGGATTATCGCATGTGCCGGACGACGTCGCTGGTCGGCGGATTTTCTCGGGGATCTCCTGTTTCCCCACCCATTCATTCCTGCGCTGCTCCATACTCCCATCATGTCTACCTCTCACCAGCGCTGAAGATCTCGGTGTTATTTAGGTGCTTACCAAAATATCTTCACTTCCTACAGAAACGTCTTTGAAGACCGAATATTTACGCCAACGTGAAAGTGTTTAATAGGGCTTACTTTACAAATCATAGCTTATAACAACGAAGATATCGTCATGCCAATTCTGCTTCAGTATACTAAGGTATTCCATTATTGCGAAATCCCCCCCTCCCCTCCAAAAAAAAATAAAGTCAAACCTTTGTCCGTGCCTGGGTGTATCCTCTGTAGAAATGGCGCAGAAGAATAAGAAATGTTTTCCATTAAAACTTTTTCATCTCGGGAATCGTGTACGTGAGGTGTATAAAGTGTTGGGCTGTTACAACGATTGTGATGGTTGTAGCGTAGTGGCTATGTTCCGCTCGGCTGCACAGCTGTGGTCGACTCTATTAGCATGGCGAGGACAGACCTGACCTTGGAGTGCTGCTGGATGGCTGAAGGACGTGGCAGTGGTGGAATACGTAGGCGTCATCACGTCTCAGGATTGCCCTAGACAGGACAAGACTTCAGCTTGAGGCGTTCAAGCAGTAACTCGAGTAGAGTTACCATGCCTTGAAGTCACGAGACCGGTCCCTCGATCAACTCCTGGCGCGACAAAAATGTCCACTTTAAATTGTAATGTTATTTGCGGTTCGAGATAAAGTGAGCACTAAAAATTTAACCTTTGAAATTTATCACTAGTCGTTACTGCACATAATTCAACATTACCGATAGTCCCATGTCAACTTGTGTAGTTGGCAGCGAAATTACGCAATAATGTTCCGTGTCCTATTTAAATACTACAAAACTGACACAAAAACAACTGAATTAATGCTCATGGTGTCTAAACAATGACGTAATGACATTCCAAACTTATCTGAAACGTATTTTCTTTTCGTATATTTACACAATAGGCACACGTGGAATAGTTTCGTAAAAAAGCGTATTTCCCCGTACATTACAACGTGTCTGTAGAGCGTGATAGCCAGCGCTTTTAAGAGGAGTAATGTAAGATTGCCTCTACTTGAGCTCTTTGTACTTTATAGAGGTGATGAGACTGGTGCTGAGGGAACAAACTTCGCCCTTAGCACGTATATTAGAAACTTGTTTCTGGGACCCCACAGGACGGCTCAAAACTGCTTTTTCTGATTTCTGTACCTGGAAAAAATACAGGCATGGCTAGTAAGGCAGCAAGATTGAAGCTTTCCTTTGACGTTAAGGGGGAGTGAGACAATTTTATTGTATTTACAGTTTTTAAGCCATAACATTTATTCAGATTGCATTATCAAAATTTTCTCTTCGAGAAAGTATAGGATATAATATTCTTGCTAAACTGCTCGACGTAAATAGTCATGTAATTTTTCATTAATTTTCCATATATAATCATTGCAAGGGAATTCTTCAAGATAACCTACAATTCTCTTGCAACTATTACGCATGACAAATTAATGAAAGATTCTATTATTTTTACGTCAAGCATTTATCAAGAGTATATCCTATGTTTTGCCGAAGAGAAAATGTTAATAATACAATTTTAATAAATGTTAGACTCAAAACTCAATAAAATTGTCTTACACTCCCCCTTAACGTCATGATTTTTACAAATTAAACCATATAGTGCCCGCTTGAAGCTCTGTAGAATAAAGAATGCGACGAAAAACACTCAACACAAATTTAGTGTTCTCCGCATGAATGTGCTGTTGCTTCTTGACAGCAGTACCAGTGTCGCCCGTATCACTTTGTTTTCATTGCCTCCTGCCAGATTTAAAAACTATGACACGAGGATTACTAGAAACGGCCCGAGAGTCACATAATATTACAGTTCTTGTGACAGTAGTTAAGTCAACTTCAGACAGGAGAGTGGAAAAATATAGAAAGGTATCCACTTTCTGCAGATAGGTCAGGCACGGATTCAGGGACGAGATTTATGGAAGGAAGGGGGGGGGGTTACTAATAAAAAAACAATACAATACTTGGTTTGGCACTTTGGGGAGATCCTTTACATTTTTACTCTACAAATATTCAGGTGTGATTCTGAATGGTCCTTAACCAAGTTCACTTTCTTTTAAGAGCTTCTTTACAGTGTATTAAAATTTGTTTGTTTGTTTGGGGGAAGGGGCGATTGCCCCTACCGGCTCTCCCCATATAGTATCTCTCACTGGGATAGGTGCGGCGACGATCTCTCTGTAAACGATGAAAAGCGGCTGCCCACTCCCGGCCACTTGACGAGGAAGGCCCAGCCAACCTCTACTAAATGCGCGGATCACTAGTCCCGTGCGACATACTTTCTCGAGATGATCTTCTGCGTTTGGGAAAACTGGTTCTCTAAGTCAACGCACGCGCCGTCCCCCCATGTTTGTGCGGGGAAAGTATAGTCGACCTTGTAGGTCATGGCTAAAGTTGTAAGTCGTGTCAGAAGGTTATGTCGTTGTTCCGTGCGGGCTACCATGTAAGGAGGTTAGGCGAACCTGCCTCTAATATTAAAATTTATAATAACACAGACATCCAGTTGCCAAATTACCGTCTACTTCTGCAAACATATGGCCAACCACGTGAACAAAACACTAACGTCACGGTGTTTGAGGAAATTCATTCTCTGTATTTCGTATTAGGGGAAGGTTACTCAAAATGGCCCACTTAACTTAATACATTAATATAAATTGTAAGTGCATAGAATTTTTGTTTTGTTTTGATGCAGCGAGTATAATATATATGTAATCTTTATTCCTTTGGTACAATACATTTTAAAAAATATTTTAGAATCGTCTGTTTGGCTGTTTTTGAGGGTATTACAAATTCCCATCTTGGGTAACCAGTTACCTAAGTTAGGACAAAGGGTAACTCAAGATGGGACAAGTAATTTAAAGCACAGCGCATTAATAAAATAATATGTTAGCAATATGTAATGTGTATTTAATTATTTTGCAGTAAGAAATAATAAAATAAAGTCAAGTTATGCCATCATGACACAAGTATTTTTTTTTCGAAACTAATTTTCTCATATATAAACATTTACACATTTAGGACTGTGTTGCAACTGCATTCCTCTGTAGTGTAGGCTTATGTTAATCCTGTAATTATAAAAAAGAACCAAGGTTAAATGTCATTATTACGTTTGACATTACTTATCTTTCTTAAGTGATGCTGTCCTATAGGCTGTGAAAAAACGACGAAGAACACCAGCAAAAAGATCCTTTGAAGTAAAGCAAAATTGACAGTGAGATTATAAATTATAAATTCCAGATAATACTGATGAAAAGTAAAATAAAAACATTTAAAAAAACTATTCGTTACATTTGAAACAATAGAAATACACTGCCCCATCTTGAGAAATATGCAGGATCCCGTCTTGGGTAACTCGGCCATTTTGAGAAACGCTATGCCATTTCGTAACAGTTAGCAACTCGCTAATCTCATGATTAACGTATTATGTACTTAAAACTAATACGTACTTACGAAACACCACAACATTCTGGTCTGACGAACTTCGCAGCATGCATCACTGTTTCTGTACATCAAAAAATTTACATTATTACAATGTAAAATGAAACTTGCCTCTATCTTGGCACGAATTGTAACAACTCCATTCAAAATACGCATGAACACTTCTGAGGGGAAGCTACGCTCGATGTAACTTATACGCAGTCACTATCTAGCGGCGCTTTCGAGAACTACGTCTGCCCTGTCTTAGATGACCGGCCTATCTTGGGTAACCTTCCCCTACATGTAAAACATTTCATTATAATGATAACACCTTACCAAAGCGCAAAGCTACCTCATACTGTGAAGGAAATATCACTGGTGCAGAAATTACTATTGAAAACTGTAATAATGCTGTATTAACGCGCATACGAACATAACAATTAACAAATTTTACGAGGGAAAGAGTAATTTAAGTAATCCGTTACAAGTTTAATTAAATTACTTATCGATAATTTGATGGCAGCAAAACCAATTAGCATGTATAAAACGGTAAAGAATAACTCGAAAATTTTACATTTAATAAATATGTAACCTTAAAACTGCTAAACCATTTCTGGTTAATAAATATCCCGCTGGAGTAATTGAACCGAAACATACAAAATAACTTATCAAAAGTGCGAACAAGGTAACTAGATTATAGCATGAGCAACGACACATTAAATATTTCTGAGTGAAATTTTACACACGTATAATAAATAAGACGATAATGTAGCGTAGTAAGCAAAATGTGTTTATGCATAGGATAAATCTACTCTAATACGAGATACTAAGTTATGTCTATTGTTAAATTTGTTTCCGAGCCAATTTACCAGTTTTGTTTAACATCGGCTTACAGCCATGGTGTTGTTTTCACTTTGGTACAAAACACTCAAAACTTATTTAACGGAACGCTTTGAATAATTCAAGGCTAATGGCTGTCATACGGTGCGAAATTGTACGTTAGGCATTTTGCGAAGTATGCACCGTTCGTTGGTAATGCTCAACTTTAACTATGAGGTTTATAGCTAAAAAAAATATTTGTGTGGCAAAACAGTGTAAGGATTTTTCGATATGAATACTATGTTGTCATAAAATAGTATTTTCAAACCAATTTGTAAAACCACCGGGTGTGACTTTATAACTCTTCTTAAAAATAGAGCAATCAGGAGTATATGGAGAAGCAACAATGCGCGCCAGTTCCGTGCCTTGCTTATAAGAGCCATGGGTAACTACGTGCACACGTAAGAATCGCTCTTATCGCTGCTGCAGTTCTGTGTAGCCAATACAGCTCCAGGTAAGCTTCACATTCATATCAAAGTTACACATCTCAACATCAAAAAAGTTGCAATAAATTTACAAGAAAGATAGGACCAACCTTGAGTTAAAAATGGGCGTTAATTTACCGCTCGGTATTTTGCCAGAGCGCCACGCCCAATGGCCCTGATTGGCGACCTTGGACCTGGGATCTACTTGTTCGTAGTTCGGCTTTGTCAAAGCTGGCGGTCACTTTGTCCCGTGCCGCAGGACAAACCTGTGTAACGGCTATCCAGTCAGAACGTGAATGCGTTCTCTCTGTAAGCGAACTAGTCTTAATGAACTCGCAAACACTTCAGCCCAAAAGCTCTAAGACACACGTCACCAGACATAAAACAAACATGTCAGGTTATGGAAAATGCCATAATGTAAGGAGTGATTCACCATGCTTAGAGACACTGGTAAATCGCGGGAAAAGTTGATTGTTTGCTAGGCTTCAACATGCTATGTATAACACTTAAAGGTTTTGTACCTATTGGTAGGGCCACGATTTTGTCGCGAAAAGATTTTTGCCCCACTTTGTTTCATTGTCTCACGTGCACATCGGCAGTTCTGTTTCTAGGTTATTGGCAGAGTGTCTTTGTTCAGACACGTTTTTCATTTTACTGCACCAATCATAATAAGATTATTGTGAGTCTGTACGTCAATAATTTGCCAAGGCCAGTGAGAGTAAAATCATCCAATCACAGACGATGTAGCAGAGTTGCAGGTGTGCACATGACGCATCGAAACCAAATGTTGCAAAAATCTTTTCGCCATAAAATCTTGGCTCTACCTATTGGCTAACATATGCAACACTATGTCCCTCTTCAACAGACCCAATTTGAATTGTACAGTTTTAACACAGAACGTGTGTGATTTTCCAGAAAATTGTTCACACGTGTCACGATTAAGATACTACAGTTTATTGGAGACTATGTTAAATATTTTCGCGATTTTCCGGTGTCTCTAACCATATATGAAGCGGAATAAATTAAAAATTGGTTGACATGTATGTACCAACTACAACTTCATTTAACTGATTTCAAAGTCTTGCATATTATTAGAGGTACGTAAATTTCGCAGATACATTCCAGGTCAGGTTGAACACCAATTATGTATACTTCATTGTCATGTCTATTACTTGCTGGCGGCTGTTACGATACGCGTTTGACTACTGCAAGCCAGTAATAAATAAGGAAATAATGCCAAGTGCTATCGCTTACTACCTGCTTGTACGGTTATATGCCAATAGATAATAGATTGTGGCCAGTGGGTGTATAGGACTTACGAGTCTAGGCTGCTGCCAGATGAATCCGCGAAATTAACGTACCTCTACATATTATCGACGTCACGTCTTAACACCGGAAAAGCCGATTATGCTGAGTTTTTCTGGCGAAGAAAATAAGATTCGTTTAGTTACTGTTTTTCTTCAATAATAGTGTGTTATGATAGATTAATTTCTCGCCAACTGTGAAGTTATTAGAGACAAAATAATTGGCTCAGTTTAAACTGGGAACTGGGAGAAATCAGTCATCATGACCTATCCATTAAAGAATTTGACTTGACTTCAGAAAACCATGGTATACGGCAAACAGGATGGCTGAACTGGGAATCAAACCAGCTTCCTCCCGAATGCGAGCTTTGTGAATTACTGTGGCGACGCCTGACTCGGCATTACGCATAGACAATATTAAGAACTTATTTTGTATTCTAACATTGTTCCAATTAAAATCATTCTTACGGTACGAAGAGTCTGGGAAAGTTCAGGTGATTCATGCATACAAAACTAATTAATTTATATATTGAGGGTCACTGATAGGCCAGGTCATTTTCTCTGCATTCCTCTATTCGCCTACGGAAGGCTCCGGGGTTTCAATTTCAGCCGGAGAATACTGATTTCCGTTTTCCATTGCTCACTGAAATCCATGTTTGGCTGTTTATTTCATGCTGGCAATGGTCGTTTCTCTTCTCTTTACTGATTCCCTGAGCCACTTGTTATGCATATAATACCTTGCTACTGAATATGGCTTTAGTAGTCCATTATATACCCACCTGCAATTTCCTGTGAAGTACATGTGGGTAATCAGGTAGGATTAACCCGGGGTGTTACTACAATCACCAGAGATATTCGAAATTCCAGGTAAACGTTAACGGTTTGCTAGGATCCAACGTGGTGTGTGTAAGTTTTATTTTATCGATGTGGGTTCGTAAGGAACACTGGTTTCTCGTGGGAACAGTTGACTGTTACGTAGTCTTCAATATATAATGTCCATATATGACGTTCTGGTTTCGTTATTGGCATGTTTCCATTTGACTGGGGTTATGATCATTCTGGTGCGGCTCTACTCAATATTTGTGATTAGCATTTAAACAACTACATTAACTATCCTCTAAGCAAACAAGGCACATGCAGCTACAATGTTTTGCAAAATACTGTAGCACGAAACATTATTGACATATTCCATTATATCTAGCTATCGTTAGAGGTGATGGTATATCGCGAAAATGTTGTGTGTCAAGATACCCTTGAAAACGCTGTAGCTAATTGCAACACATTATGTTCGTCTGATGCAACGTAGCTGTTTGCAGACATCAAATATTACATTAGCGGGATTCTTATTGGCTCAGTCGAATAGGGCAACAGTTTCACGTACAAACGAAAAGCAATAATATTCTGGTAAGTTGAACGTTTGTTGAATCCTACCAAGCAGTCAAGTTTTTCCCGCGATGAACCATCATCTCTAAACTATTGTTGATATGAAGCACGGTTTCTTTTTTCAACATATCCAGCAAGAACTGTACAGCTTCAACACAGAACATGCGTGATTTGTCGCCTAAACTGCTCACACATGTCACAAATGGCATAATTCAATAATAGTAGGATACATATACCGCAGCTTAATCCATACTCTGTTGACTTTCAATATTTTTGCGATTTTACAGCGTGATGAAGTTACCTAGGAACCATTTGAAACGGGAAACCTTTCTCCATCACTTCATAATACAATTTACAGGGGTTTGTGAAGTGGATGAATTTTCTAAACGTAATCGGTAAGTTATCAAGACAACCGTTTGTAACAGTTATTCGGAAGCACGCCCTCAGGCTTCGTTGCAGGCATGACGACAGTATCGCTCAGAGCTGTGTAGCATCCGTTCAGATACATATACATGACGTTGTTAGAATACTATCACAGGATTCTTGTTCCAAGCACCTGTTCCGTATTTACAGGTGTCTCGTAGACAAGGCTTTCAACATGACGTCACAGGCACCCAGCCAGATTATCGGCTCAAAGAAGTATACTCATCCTGTTTTCCAAGCTCCAACGGAATATAGCACTTCGACTTACAAAATTTAACGTAGTACTTTCTTCCACAGCGGCCCGGCTGCTGTATCCAACAGTAAGGCTGGAGTTACAATCTTCCGTCTCGCCCGTCTGTCTGAACGTAATTCCGTCACTCACGTGACCTTCAGCCAATCGGTGGCGTCCAATATTTCCATCCGTCCGGCCGTCGAAATCTGGGCAATTTGACGGACGACGGAAGAAAGCACAGCCTTCTAAAGATGCCGACAGCCGTTTCAACGGTTCCAATTTAATAAGAAGGCTGTGAGGTTTGTTATATTTTATATTATTCTTGCGTAGTACTGCATTCATGAAATGAAATTACGGTAACCATCATAATGGCAAACGGAAAACATAAAATACTAACAGAAATTATTTACTCTACATAATGTTCACAGAAATTTAAACGTACACAATTTTATTAGTAAACTAGCTGTCCCGTTGCGGCTTCGCCCGAGTGTACTATAGAAAAGAGTAACTAACTTTTAGTTACGTGTAATTGATGGTGATACTATATTCTATATTATACTATATTCACTGTTTATCTTTAAAACATCAAATTCAAACAGATTTGTCCAGTCCACTGCGCTAAGCGTACTTTAATTGCAGAACTTCTTTTTTAAAATTCATCTTTATTTCTCTATAAAACAGCTGCCCGGCTGCGGCTTCCACCGCAAAACAGCTGCCTGGCATTTAACAGCTAGCGTACTCAATAACAGTGTAAAGAGCGCGCGCAATACGCTTGTATGATGTCATAGTAATTCCCATCGCAAAGTCTTGCACGGGATACGAACCCGTAACCCCACCCCTCCCACACCCCAAACTTTATACAATACCTGAGTGAATGCTTAAGGCCTCGATCACAGGAACATACCTACATTGTTTAA
>PNEQ01107321.1:24364-103062 GCA_003012365.1 Medauroidea extradentata | reverse complement strand
GTACTGTTTTTTGGGTTTTTTTTCGGCAATTATTCGAATTTTTCTCGCCGTAAAAACCATCTTTGAACTTCAACGAACATTAAAAAAAAAGAATTGGCCAAATTGATCCAGGCGTTGTTGAGTTATGCGCTTACCAACACATTTTGCGATTCATTTTTATATTATAGATAGATGTTATGTTCGCGACATTTATTTTTGGTGAAAAACAGCGGTTGCACTTATTAGCAGCCATAGACTAACAAATAAATATGTAAAATTAAGTAAACCGTTGAGGGGGAATTTTACGTCCAACAGAAGTTTTCTGTTTGTACATTGGTAACATTGCAAACGATATGACTAACGACGAACGGATGACGGATTGTTGTAAATCGCTAGCTTTGTAGGCGGATGGTCGACGTGCGGATGTGCGAACGACTGACGGATGCGTCGGATGATTGTAACTCCACCTTAATATCCATATTGCATACCAACATAATTTTGTTTCGTAATGTTTGACTGAGTAATAATCGGACTGGCGTGTTTTGTCTGGCAAACGAAAGCTGGCGTTCTTTGTTCGTGTGTAATTAAAAAAAAAAAAAACGAATTTACAATACATTTTATGCAAATACACAAGGAGAAAAAATTACTATACCTAAGTACCAAGTGCATTGATTTAGCTTCTGCATTATTTGCGTCTATAATTCAACTACGCGAAAAACATTCAGGTAAGCAGGCCAGTACTATTTGAATTGGTCTGCTGAAAAATGTACAACAATATTATAACCCATTGACAAGACCAGTTCTCCTTCACTGCGAATGCGTATGCAGAGGAATTACATCATTTTCTTGTTATTTTTTGCACATTTTAGGAGTGTCGATAATTGCATTTCGGAATTCCGATTATATATCTCTTTCCTTCTCAGTTTCGCTCGTGTGTGCAATCAAATGTTCCGAAACAATGATGCGAGGCGAAGTTGCTTTCTAGCACAAGGCCGGCTATAACCTTTCTCCTCTCTCTTTCTCTCTTTCTGTCATGTGCTCTCTTACCTTGAACGTTCGTATGGTAAACTGATTGTAGATTAATTGTGTGCCGGTAATTCCAAACGTTGATTTGTCGTGTTAAACACGTCCAATTTGAAATATTTCTTCCTACATTCTCAGCCAATTGTTCAATTTTTGTTGTGATATGAAATAACAGAAATATTAACATTAGTGCAATATTATTTTTGACCAAGCAAATGAAAGGAATGCAATTATGTAAATCTGTATACATTTTTACTTCATACATTGACTAGAAGTTGAATAAAACTAATTTTTTTACTTACTTAAACCTCGAAATTCCAGGTTAACATGAAAACAATCATCTTGAAAACTAGTTACATAATTCGTACTTACTTCTACAATTTTAAAATACAATTTGAACTTAAAACGAATTCAAATTAAATCCTGGTCGAGAGCCATAATCAAACGGAATTTTCTTAATGACACAGTGGGAATCTTCAACAAAATGTTTAGTTTGAAATTTGAATTTTATGTTAAAATATATTAAGAATTTAATACTAAATATCTTTAGTTAAAATTATCATATTTACGTTAAAAAAAATAACAAATTGTATTCTAGACGATATCTTACTGTCACGAAACTATGCAATATCATTAAATTATTAACAAACTGTCTTGACAATTGAACGTCTTAACGCGCGGAGTCACATATTTATGTATAATTCTAGTTGTTGGCAACGAACTCATTTTACAACCACATCTGTACTGATATCACTATGTTGCTCGCTTCAGCCAACGGATCAACGATAAACGTATATTGTGTTCATCATTATCGTTAATTGTATTTAGTAAACAAAATTAGTTGTTGGCACTAACGTGGTAGCCTTTGTGTGCAATGCATTCAATTAACTGTGATTGTGTATTGACAGTTGGATTCTTGCTCAACACAAACGTACAGTAGCAGCTACGCTGTAAAAGAGTATTAGAAACGTTACAACGTAGTAGTTTTGATTAGTTAATAGTGAAAGTAATTATTTCGTATTTTGCTTTTCCGTGGCCTAGAAGTGAGGAAACGTTAAGGGAGAACCAGATAGCCTAAGTGTGCCACGCCTTATACCAACGTCCATGTGTTAATTTATGTATGTTACGTCGAGTAAACGGAGAATCATGTTTGTACTGCGCGAGATTTGAACTCGCGCCCATAATATCATGGTCAGAGCAGTAGTAGTAAAATAATAATTATATCTGTGGAGCGCTAGAGGTGACTAAAATCATTGCTGTGTTGTCACATTGTCGTACATTTTGCCACTAACATTTTCTTCTGCAAATTAGCCCAGGATTCACGGGGTGTACTTTATATATATATATATATATATATATATATATATATATATATATATATATATATATATATACACACACACACAGACACACAGATGTGTACAGCATTTCCGTTTTGTTGTTCGTTTATTTTTTATATAATTCAAATACCCACTGGCATTCCAAAATGTGGAAATAAAGGCACAATTAAATTTTTTTTTTTTAAGATTATGATTTGCTTATGATAACCAACAAATCTCTCTTGAAATAAATAAACGCAATTTACTAACAACTCCTCAGTTTCGCCTACATTGTGCAGAAAAATTATATTCTGATTCGAATAAACTTTATGCCATTTATGTTCGGAATTCACGTCGCGTACGCCATTTTTGTCGGGCTGACGTCACAGAAACCTCATTGCTGATTGGCGGACATATTTTGTTTTTCGTGTCGCTTCTGTCGCGCCATTGAAATTCCGGCATAGCAGCAAACCTAGTTGAGTGGTTTGCACGTTGAATTACATAGGCCGGTTAGTGGCACATTTAGCACTTCACAGACGTAAACACAGCCTGTCTATGAGGACACATTAAGAGTCCTGTGTACTGGTTTGAAATGTCCGTGTTTGAGGCGCGGGAACAGTTGAGCGATAAGAGCCAGAGCACCACGCTCGACAATAGGCACAGGTCTCTATTCGCAGCACTAAACTGGCGTGCAATGTTTTCCTACAACTCTTTTTCCTATGGGACTTTTAGCGGCGACCCTAAATTTTTTTTTGCATAGTATGAAGTAAAGACCAATGCACGCACCTCATTTTGCAATTCACGGATTCAGGTCGTATTTTCAGAGTTTTTAGCCATTTTCAGAGGCCCAAAAATCATGTTACTAACAAGCATACTGAATTTTCAAAAAGCGGCATACGTAGTTTCAAGTGGGTGTTCTTTTCATAGATAACAACAATAGGAATAAGTTCGGCGGTTTCGTGTAAAAAAGTATTCGCGTGACACGCCACAACACTGTCCAACGGCTAAGTACACAGTCCTCTTAACAACGTGAACGCGGTCATGATCAGTGTGGGTGGGTCTGTGTGACCTCTACAGCAGCGCCAGAGTGCTTGTAGGTGTTGCGGTGATAGATAAGCCGCTTTACTTGCCGCCAGTTGGCTCTACTGCCATGTGTTGCGCTGTTGCAGGTTAAGTGCTGCGTTCTTGGTCGCCGTCATACTACATACACTACTACTTCACTTAACATGTTCAACATTATGGAACAAGTTCAGATCGCAGTCTCTTCTAGTTATTTGTAAACTAGTTTCATATGTTGTTTCGAACGACATACGCTTCTCTGCTGCTCTCCTATTGGTTAGGTTGAGTAACGAGCTGTGTAACTAATATGGCTGCTTTTTTGGTCCAACATTTAGCACTCGTTAAAGTAAATAAACTTCTATGTTTTACTGTCTTTAAAATGCGTTAAACACGTACAGCAGCATTGCAGCTAGCTACAACATGACAGTTAACACGTCACGAGTACTGAATTAAGGTTAATTCTACTACAGGTTAGAAAGAAAATATGTTTTCTTATGGGAGAGCTTGGCACAGGGAAAATTTCTGCCACTAGTTTCGCTTCAATCGCTAAGAGACCAGAAAAATACGAAACCGTAGTAAAATTAAATATAAATAAACTTTGAAATTATATTAGTAATTTCATTTAATTTTAAAGTGAAAAGAAACCGATTTGGCGTTTTGAATTATCAACTCAATGTAACTTAAAATTCAGGAAAGTTCTGTGATTGGTCAGTTTGGTGCACTAGCGATACCAGCGCTCAAGTGGCAGAAATTTTCCCTGTGCCAAACTTATAACATTAATCTTTCTAACCTGTAGTAGAATTAACCTTAAGTGAATATAGGTATGATAATAATTAAATATGAAACATTTCAAGTTCCATGTTAGCTGAGTTCTACAAGATCGTTTGTTTTATTCGATGAAGGTGTGTAACCTAGCATGCTTTGTTTTAAACACTATCAATCATGGCTGCCAAATGTGTTCATGTAAAGACCTGTAGTGTGACCATGGCCCTTGTCTGCACAAACACGATTGTTTTCATTAGTCGGACGTTAGTGACCACTCACGTGATTCTGAAAAGTCGGTTGCTCCAGTGCGATAGTCAATTATTTCCACAGCGAGTCCGTTGTTGTTACAATGAGTCTGACGTTGTTGTGATGTTCATTCCTTCTCTGTTGGTTGGTGTAATTTGAACAATCCAACAGTATATTCCAGTAAGTGTATATGAGGCCGCGGTGGCCGGATAGTCAGACCATTCGACTCGCATAAAGGCGATCCGGGTTCGATTCCAGGCGGTGTCGGCCTCGGGTTTTCTCGTAGATCTCCCGTTTTCCCCACCCTTTCATTCCGGTGCTGCTCCATACTCACCTCATGTCACCCTTCACCAGCGCTAAAGTCCTCGATGTTAAGCGCTGACCAAAATCTCTCCCTCACTCCTGTAGGCGTATATAACGATTTTCCGTATAGAGGCCTTTGACGACAATATTTAATAACCTGTCAAGAGTCAGCCGATTCATTTTATTCACAAAGGAATGCCTTTTGGCGCTTCACATCGTGTTCGACAAGCAGGGGGAATTTTCCAAAGACTGCGCAATAGGGTGTCAGTGATATGTCGATGTGAATTGTGTCGCCAAGTTGGAGGAAGATATTTCATACAAAGAGGTTGAAAAATTTCACGGGTTCATTGATATGTAGGCTAGCTTCCAAAAATATATGTGTATTCAAGAAAACAACAGATGGCTGCCCACTGGCACAGTGATACCGAACTTATACACTGAAACAAGTTGGTGCTAAATTATTTTCTTCAAAAAACCAGTAGTGGCTCTACTGATGTTCTGTACCTTCGTCCATTTTCGTTGCTTGCAGCAAAACAAACTGTAAGCTAACAAACAAACAGTGTGGCACGTTTACATTCAAGCGCCGACAAACATATCTGTAATTCCGTGAAGCTCTCAAACCAATCACTGCAGACCCAATTTTCCCCATGTTTAAAACAACCGTACTTGCACCCTCCAACAGATGGAAGGAAACAAAGATGGCAGCAGAAAAGCGCCTCAACAAATAGGTGTAGCATTTGTATCGCCGGAACCAATCACCGCGGTTCTACGGTTCGAATGTTCAGAGTACTTATGTTGTGCCTTCAGCACATCTTTCACTTTTGAAACAAAGATTTATCTCGTCCTTAGTTAAAATATTAAATTATTGCTCGTGATGCCTGTATGTATATAACGCTATGTAAATTTTACCATTATTACAATTACTACAGTTACAGTACGTAGACAGAATGGTTTTCTTATAAAGATTTAACCAACAAAACTTTTTGTTTGCCAAACTGTCTTTATAAGAGGTCCAGCGAAATACACATTTTATAGACCAACAAAGCCAATAATTAACATTATTTTGTAATTTGTCCCGTTAGCAAAAATTGTGTTGGGTTAGTACATATTTGTTTTCGCTATATGCAAACGTATTATGGTTGAATGTGCCAAAAATTTTCTCTGTTCTAAGTAACTGGTAAACATTTAAGTGTAGGTCTATGTGGCAATTGTTAGTTTATCTCATGTTTGGTCAAGGATTTCTAATACAGAATTAGATAAACTTGATAGTTGTATGAAAATATTGTAGATCAGAATAAAATGAAGTGGCGCTACTAACACACTACTGCGTACACAAGCATCAGAAGAAGATTGTTTATTGCTGGAACTGTACGTAGGCAGGTCCAGAGTCCAGTACGCTCAATTGTTCCCGTGTGTTTGAAATGATCCGTTCACTTGAAGCTGCAGAAGTGAGCAGTGGATGACACGCACGTAACTTATCGTCGACAGCGATGTCATTAAGGTGGCCGTCTGAGCGGACGTATTTTGCTAGTTCGAGGGTTAGAAGTGTGGAAGCGATAAGGACGACGCAGTCCGCGCATCACGCCTCACCCTGGCGTCGCTGCACTGGCGTGTAGTTTTCTCGCCGTCAAGTTGCCTCTATGAGACGTTCAGTGGCGACCCTTTAATGTCATCGAGTAATATTCAAGATAATTGTGTACTGTACATGGCTACATATTTCAAATTTTCTGAGCCAACATCTTCGTACTTAAAAAGGACCGTTAAAACACCCATTTTCGGTCTCTAGGAAATATGCTTAATAAGTAGTTGTGAACGTGAAATGCTTGAACATACGTGTAACGTTCTTTGAATGATGTTCATACAAGCAGACATCATTCATGCGCGTTGAGCAGTTTTCAAATAATCTTGTAACGGCCCAAAGCGCTTCCCCCCCCCCTCCCCGCAGGCAGCCTGGGCAGGCGATCACCTTATGGATGGGACTATAGGGTTAAACAAACAGGAAAGGCGTGCTGTAATATTGTTGACATACGCCATTGCCATATTATGACGTCCCAGAAATCTTACAATAAGACTTACAAAAAAAACTTACAAACGAAAAACGGGGGGGGGGGGGGGGGGACAAGAGCCTAGTTTGGCTGTAGTCAACACATCCATAAACCAAAACCACAGAACACGAAAGCTCGATTTTTCGTTTGTTTGCTTTTTCTTGATCTCATTCTAAGATTTCTGGAACGACATAATATCGCAATGGCGTATGTCCACAATATTACAGTACGTTACGCATTGCAAGAAAAAGTCAAGGACTAAACAGGAAAGAGGTAAAGACCCGGCCATGTCCTGCACTGAGGAACCACCCCATCATTGGGCAGAAGTGATTGCGGATACCAATATGAAAGCGAAATCAAGATGGACGGACCATGAATCGTATCCGCGACTTCCCTAATATGAGTTCAGTGTTTGGCCACTGTCGCGCTTAGCTTGGAGGTTAACGGATGGCTTACGCCATTGGCATGGACTACAAAGCACATTGTATTATATCCAGGATGAGTCGTTAATGTATGGCGACCTTTCGGGAGTGCAATCTTGAGGCCAAATTATTAGGGAAATGCACATACAGCGTTGGACCTAAAGGGATTCATGAGGGTGGTAGACTGCCTCAAAAGTGAAGATTAATAATGAGTAAATGCACCATAATTTTACAAGCAAATATAATTGCGTAACATCATTTCGTGTACAGATAAATGTTGTTAAGAAGCTTCTGTGACATATGGAGTATACGTAATAATGGTAATAATATTGACGATAGTTTTATTTTGTTTTGGATGTCACAAAAACAGTTTTGAACCATATTTAATTGATTCTCGTGATGATTAATGAGTTATAAAACTATTTTGAATGTATTAACGTAATTTTACTGGCCCCGACTTAAGCTTAATAAGATATGTTAGGATTGTTCTATGCCGACCGCGAGTCATGTAATTATACTAAGTAATGATATTCAACTTTATAATTACTTTTTTTATTACTTTTTGAATCGAAATTAGTTTTTAATTTATATTTAATGAATATTTTCACGGTAATTTAATTTACGTGTTATCTGTAAAATGTTTTTCAATACATTTTTGGATTTTTGAAGGAAGGGCTTTTTGGAGTCCTTGCGGAAGCCTATGTGAACCCAGGAGATTTTTGGTGCTTTTAAAGAAGGCGTATGTGCGTAATTTTTATGACCATTTAAATCTTAAATATAAGGGCCCATCCTAATTGACAGGATTTATTTATTTCCACCAATTTGTAGTTAATTTGCTAGTCCAGTCGGTCGTGAAAGAAGAGGGCCGAGCTGTAGGACAAAAGAAGAATAAGTAATTTTGAGCGAACTTCAAGAAATGAAGAGGATTTTACTTAACCATTTTGGATTCAGCTAAATACAGCTTGTAAAGGCTTTTCGTTTGCGCCTGACGAATCTTTCTATTCTGACAGCTAAATAACCTAGACTGGTGTTAATTATTGTGATTTTAAATTAGTAAGGTGCTTGAAGACGTTTATTTTTAGTTATTTAAACAGAGATTTGAATCATATATATATTTTTTTACTAGTTTCCTAGATCCGTGAATGTTAACTTTCCCTGGACCCAGAGGTCCTGAGTTTGTGTATATCTATATTAGAGCAGCCGGAAATATAATTTTGCAAAGCTTTTGCTTAAGGACATATAAAACCCTGAGAACTTTATTTGATGTTGTCAAGGTGTAAAGTAATTTTAATGCTATTTTGTCTTGAGTGAAATGTTGTTGATTTTTGGCTAACCAGTCAGTATTTCCTAAATACATTCCTACATTTATCAGTTCAGCAATTACACTGATTATTTTAATTTGAAATATTTCTTTTATTTCCATTCAATGTTTTGTGAGTAAAGTTTTCTTTCTACAGTAGCAGTGTTGAGAAAATTGGTCTATGTATGTTTTACACACACTATCTCAATCAAGCTTATGTGCACATCTCTTGTTTACACCTTCAGTACTTTTGCACAACAATCTACTACACCACACCACACTCAGTTCCCTTCACAGTTGAGTGTGCCTATACTCTAATTTTAGCGAACCTAACCTGTGTAGAAACAGGGATATTAGGAGTAAACTAAACTTGAACTCGAAGAGATATTAAACTATCACAGAAATTATGTTACAGAACGTTGATACTTTCATAAATTAGATAAACGATTGTTATATCCTATCGTCTAAAATTTGTGATTCTTCGCCAAATCGATATGACGTGACATGTAAGGTAAGCATACAAAAGTTAATAAAATAATAACCGCCCTGGGCACAGACGACTAAGCCTTGGGAGTCTGGTCTCATCTCGAACATTTCCACAGAAATCACGTATTTAGATGGAACTGGATATGCGGATGCCTGTGAGGTGGGCAGTCTGAAATACTGCAGTGTATTACGTGTCAATTACTTAATATAATTTGCTTGTTATTTCAGGATTCATTTACACGTTTTCAATCTCCACCTTTAAGACCGCCTACCACCCTCATGACTGACATTAGGCCCATGTTGCATATATGTTTATGTTTCCCCAGTTATTTTTCCTCGCAACCGCACTCCCGACTAGTTAGCATATACCTTTACATGACACGAATTTAACTAACTAAGCGAGCACAATCAACCAAAATATGTGTAGGCATACAAAAGTCAATCCTTCTGGTTTTAAGAGGAGTCTCTTGTAATATGTTTTCTGTAAAGTAATTGTTTCCACGTATGCCCACATTTCCATAAATATCAGTTCTGGTAACATAGTGTCTGTCTAGGATAGGTTAAAATATGATTGTATGTAGACGCGAAATTTTTAATTTTCTTTTTTAAGTAGTTTATTTCATTAGAGAGAAGGAGAGCGAGCGAGAAAGAGAGACAGAGAAGTAGTGAAAATGCGAAAAACTGCATTTTTGCTCATGCTCCTGTCGGTAAATGAGAAAAATACATCCTGGCGTATGTAGCTCAATTAATTGGCTTTTGACTCGTGCATTTATAACATTCTGTTACAGATCTAATTACCGTGCTATTGAACTACAACGACCGCGATCGGCCGCGTGTTCTAGGTCGACTATTACTGGTTATACCACTTGATTCATCGCCTCTATGCGCAAGTGGCTCAACTGAGCCTGTCATTTCCTTGAGAACTTCTCTTTACATGAGATATTACATGATATATTACATGTTATGTCCGCATAAAACGGTTAAAGAAGTTAAATAAGTTTCATCCACAAAGTTCGTAAATTTTTGTTGTGTTCCCGTGCGTCTATATGTGCCAAAATTGTTGACTATGTACTACCGCTTTCATTGCCTGTCACGAATGTATTGCCTTTCATTTCTCAGTCGCCAGGTGTAGTTATTCGTGACAACACTTGTCGCCTCTGATTGCCTGCCATTACAGTTGCCACACGCACACTTAGCTCTGGAAGTGATGAAATAACAACTCCTCGCTGGGAGGCTCCGCGCTATTGCACATCTAGTCACGACATCATCTTCACAGTCTCTCCAACACCTCGGAGAAACTTGCTCCACCCCGTGACCAAATAAGATGTGATCTTTGGGCGAGACTTCCTATGAGGATGCACTGAGAGGAATGTATTGCTGTAGGCATCATACTTCTGTTAAAATAGGGAAAACAATCAGGTTTGGCTGTCAGTTCTATTTGGATAGTTCCTACAACATTATGCTCTGTAGAAGTAACAACCTGCCCTGTAGAAGGAAATGCTTTGTTCCTTGTACAGAAGACATTGTTGTCGGAACAATCCAAATAGTATCGACAACCAGCTTGGATTGTTGTACCTATTTTAACTGAAGTAACATACCTACAACAATAATGTTCTCTCAGTGTGGATCATAAACCGAACAATTTTTCACGGACTAAGTTTTTGTGAGTACAGTAACCACAAGCTGATTTAAGAAATTAAGAGTTTATTCTGATTTTACTCTAGAAGCAAAAATTATAATTAGAGGTACGTCAATTTCGCGGATTCATGTGGCAGCAGCCTAGTCTTGTTAGGTCCTATACACCCACTGGCCACAATCGATTATCTATTGGCTTACAACCGTACAAGCAGGTAGCAAGCGACAGCACTTCGCGCTATTTCCTTATTTACTACTGGCTTGCAGTAGTCAAACGCGTTTCGTAACAGGCGCCAGCAAGTCACAGACATGACAATGAAGTATACATAATTAGCATTCAACCTGACCTGGAATGTATCTGCGAAATTTACGTACCTCTAATTATAATGGAAGTAATTACTTTTTCCTTACAAAAACATTTTCAGTGTTGTTCAGAACTTCATAACAGCATCGCGAGAATTTTATGAAAAGATCTTCAAAACTTCATTGAACTGAAAAAAATGAACATTAATTTTTACATTGCCATTTGAAATTAATGCCATAACTCTAATGGTTTTGTTTAGTGTACGAACCAGAAATATGGAAACCCGGTCTCCCACCAAGACGATCCGGGCTCGATTCCCGGCGGCGTCGATCTCAAGATTTTCGTATGTGGCAATCGAGCTGGACTATGCCGCTGGTCGGCGGTTTTTCTCGGGATTCTCACGTTTCCCCACCCCTTGATTCCGGTGCTGCTCCATACCCACCTCATGATACCTAGTTGTTAAGCGCTGAGCAAAATCTCTTCATTTAACTTATTTATTTAAAATTAAAGACATGCAAGCAGAGAACATGAGTTAACTTTGGCTACATTTATACTCCTTGTTTCTAGTTCGGAGTTATTAGAATTAAACATTTGTCGTTTTAAGGTCACGTTGATCAGTGATTTTTTATTTTTCAAAAAAGGACAAAATAGGACCATCTAAATTCGAAGTATAACTTTGCCTACTCTTATGGGTTAGTTCACAAGTAAAACAGTCATATAATGATCAGAGACCAGCAAATTACGCGTTATTATCTGATAACAGGCTGTACTCCAAGTTACTGTATGCTTATCTGGCTTCTGCTGTTGAGTGCTTGGAGAACTTTTCAACCAATGATACGAGGTATACAGCAAAATACCTACTATCTCGTAATGTGGGCACACAAAGGTACAAAGGCCTGGACCTAATAACGTCATGGAATGTGTTCGGGTGAAGATAGGCCACTGGGAGTTACCATTTCGCTAAATAATAACGCACAATTTACATATCTATTAGCAGGGACCTGAACATTCGCGTTTTCTTTAGACACAAGCTAGAATTCCAGCAACTGTACTTTCGTGTTTCTTTCGCAGTTGGTACTTGACTTATTTGACATGTATTTTAAAAGTCGCTGAGCCAATAATGTAATCGTAACTAAACGCTAGGGACCCTGGTTTTTCGTGAAACTTATTTTGCCCCACTTTGTTTCAGTGCCTTACGTGCACATCTGCAATTCTGCTTCATGATTATTGACAGCGTGTCTATATGAAGAGCCGTATATCACTTGTCTGAGCCAATTACAATAAAGTCTCTGTAACACCTCACGGCTGTGATTTGCCGGTAGAATCCCAAGGCTCGAGACAGTTAAAATATTAAATCACTGACCACGAAACAGAACTGCAGATGTGCACGTAAGGCACTGAAACAAAGTGGGGCAAAATTAGTTTCACGAAAAACGCGAATTTTTCCAGTCTCTATCTATTACTTAGCAGTAAGTATGGCCTTACATTACACTCTTATGCATATAATATGCAAGCTCATGGATACAATTACTCTATTGGTAGAAACAGTGGTAAATTGAGAAAAAAAATGTGCGATCTTTAACTTTTTTTTTTTTTTAATTTATAGTGTCTTCTGACTCATGTAGTTCGATGACGTTAATGTAATTGTTCTGAGACAAATTACAAACGTTGGTAGTTGAGTATCAAAATGATCAACAGTCAGTTCAAATCGAGACACTCAAGTAACGAATATGACAGTAGAACTTGCATATGTATACAATATATTTAAATATAAAAAAATTAATTAATTAAAAAAACTGTTAACTTTTTGTGCTCTACAGGTTGCTGCAAAATTGTATGCCGTTACTTTAGGTAAATGTTAATCGCATTTGGAAGATTCAAACACATTATGTTAACAGAAGCATATAAACGTTTTGATTCTGTCCAATTCGGTGCTCGTAACACACAACGTACAATGTATATCCTGCGGGATGTGCAAAATACGCCGTATTTCGTGTGTTCCGAATATACAGACATAAGGCGTTTACGAACTTTTGTTCATATAATGATCTAACGTCATTTAGATATGAAGAAATAATCCTCAAGTATTGACATATAATTTAGTAATATTCTGTACAAGTCAATTGGTTAAATACACGTTTGGTGTAAACAAAAGAAATATCCGATGGTGTGTTAATCTGTAAGTACAATACCTCTGATACAACTGTCAGTACTGTCAAGGGGTTCCCACAGTTAAAAACTTAAACATAAAGAATTAAACAGTAGAACTTGGAATTTTTTCCAGCACATTGGCTTAAACCGGAGCATACGCAACTGATCCGTCATTGCTTACTGCTTAAGTTCGGTCAGCCGAAATCGTAAATTAACCAATCATAGAAAAGGTCGGTATTCCCATGATGCGCCGTTTGTAGTTCACACTATAGTCGCCATCTTGCTTTAACAAGAAGAAGAAAAAAAGATACACAAGACCGGATATTTTTAAGGACAAGAATTGTAATTTGCTATATAATTCCTGTTTTTAATTGTAAACACTACCAAAGCATCATTTATGTGTCTCGCAGTTGTTATTTCCTCATTATTATACTGTACTTTTTTCACAATAGCCTTTGGTACAATCAGTATAGCAAAAAATATGCGTATATATATATATATATATATATATATATATATATCAGTGGCGTAGCGTGGCTGTGCTCCAAGGCGTGCGGTATTAGCAGCGACTATACGCTTTGAACAGTTGTGTTGTTGCAGAGACCAAGGTGAATATGTTATAGGTAGAGAAGGTGATTTATCGCATGAAATGTTGACTGTTTGCTAGGCTTCAATGTAATGTATTCATTTCTGACGTTTTTATTTCGTTACTGGTGAGTCTCTATTTGACTAAGCCAACGATACAGCTGGTGCGCTACAACTGGACGTCTGTGATTCGTCTGTAAACAACTAGACTGTGCTACATAACCGCCGGCCAATAATACATGACGCAGAACGCTACAATGATTTGCAGAATACGCTGGTAGAAAACGTTCTCGCGATTTTTAACTATCTCTAGTTATAGGATAATTCGTACCTTGCCTCTTGTACGCTACTGGCTGTGGCGTGTTCCTGACCATACAAGTCAAATGGTTCCTCAGACAACTCAGTATAATGTACACATTTAAAACTTTGTATAAGTAGGCCTATGTGTTTTAAACACGTTATGAGTTGTCCCTTTTTTACGTGTGTATATCTGCAAGCATCAACAGTAAGTGCTTGTACTTCTGGCTCTCGTTATATAGTTAGTCTGGCAGCCTATTTCTCACCTTCTCTATCTTTAGTTTTGTAAGAGTTGTGGGACCACGAAGTGAAAAACAAGACATGTTCTACTTCGTGATATTTGCCGAGATCTACCTTACATGAGAAATTATCCCACAAGATTGAGTTTCAGGTCACCAGCTCGTTCAAGAGTTGTAGGCTTCTTACGTCACGTAAAGCTGCTTTAGAGTCCTGGGTCTTACAATTTTGAGTCATCTGCGTGCAAACAAAATTAGTAGCCACAATTTTCAAAACAAATATTGAGTAAGGCATATAACAGAAGACAGCAAAAGCAACAAAAAATGGAAGAAAATTCTTACAGCTGTCCACTGTGCAAGATTTCTCGTGATGGAAGACACTCTGGCCGAAAACATGGCTGCAAAACTTATATGAATATAAATATTTGAATGTCCTTTCCTATTGGCTGTACTTAGGCAGTAATCTCGTTATTACTTAGGCTCTATTTTGCGACTCTACTGCTTATTTCTTAAGTCATCTTACTGCTCACGTGTTTAATTGTGTAAATACCTTCGGTATAGCTAACGTTAATTGTACTACAGGTTAGAAAGAACATGTGTTTTCTTATGGGAGAATTTTGTACAATGAAGAATTCTGCCGCTGGTTTCTCTGCTATCACTAACGAATGTAATAAAAATACGAAACTGTACTAAAATTACAATTAACTAGACTTGGGAAAGAGAGAAAATTTTACATTATCAACTTCGTGTAACTTAAAATTCAGGAAAGCTTTGTGAGTGCTCAGTTTACACTTGTTACCAATACGAGCTCTCAAGCTGCAGAATTTGTCACTATCACATAGATATTCATATTCCTAACCTGTAGTAGAATTAACTCGAGTATAGCTACTAGGTCTATATTATCGCCCCGAGCAGCGAGCCGCGACGCCATAAGTACCGCGGGCGTCCTTGATGAGCTGCGGGCGACCTCGGAACCACTGAGCTATTACCACCATTCTTCTGTGGCATTCCTCGCCGGCCAAGGACAATAGCTCGGCTGCTAGAACAATCGTTGTTTACCGCGCCGTGCCGTGCGACAGGCAGGTGTTTGTGCCTCCTACAATCACGGCCCTACCCAACTTTGAGGTCCTCCAAGGACGTGCGTCAATTATCTCGCGTTTCTGTCCGACCATGTTTGATTTACAGATTACGTGCTCTGTACCCAGTCTCCCGGTGGAGTCAAGATTCCCCCTTCCTCCCTGAACACAGCTTGTTTCTAACTTACATTCAGGGTGTCTCTGTAATGTATAACCTCAAAACTGGTAGGAGACTTTAAGAAGCCGTTGTATGTAAATTACCGCTGAATTTTTTTATTAATCCGCAGGCAAAGACAGTGTGTATACCTAGTACTTTGCCAGCATGATTCATTTCTCTGTTACACTACAAGTACCGACATGTTTTTTTTCCTTTCTCGTCAATCTCAGTTAAGTGTATACGGCACACTCTCTTAAACGGAGAATTTTTCGGACAGAGAACGAATAAACTTATATGAAGTTTTCTTTTGCTAAACAACGTACAATGCGTAGTTGTAACTCCCCTGTTCTTGCTGTTTAAGAAGGCGTGGAACATAATTCAACGCTAAAAACCTTAATCTATAACTGTAGGTTTCTTGAAGCCAATTTGCGAAAAATAAACAATAGCAATCCTAGACTATAGTTTTAGCCAACGTTTTAAATAAAATTGTTTCCAATGCTACGAACTTCTGAGGCACAACCTCTGACGCCGGAACCTCGTGCATTTAACTGCGGCGCAAGCGGTCACGCGTAAAGAATTAATAATTCACTAATTCTGTATAAATATTTACTCATAAAGTTGGCACATGTCATTATCTAGGATTGTCATTGAGTATTTTATCCATATTGGCTTCGAAAAAGGCGTAGAAATCAACTTATGTTTTCAGCGTTTATTTATCTACCATACACTCTTAAAGTGCCAATCAAGAGTCTGAATTCTTTCACGTCAACTGCTCTACAATTTTGTCGCTTTCTGAAGTATCCCTGGTTTACCTGGTTTACGTTGTATAAAGAGACAGGCAGCTTGGACGGTAGCAGAAACTTTGTAACCATAACTTTTTGTCTAAATTAATTTAGCCATCTGTAGGGTTTTGATGTTACATGTTAGTCACAATGAATACCGCGCAAGGCAGCACGATGGTAACTAACTAGGTGCACAGGTAACTCCAAGGAAAAACATGCGTGGCCCATAGATCTCGTACCATACGCAAAACACAAGTAGTTGCCACACTGGCTAACAAATGGTTTACTGATGTGTAGTCACTGCTGAATTACAGCAGGAAAGCCAATTCTGAATTATCAACAGTATATCCGCACTACTAGCTACAAGTGTCACATCAACTGGTGTTCCGGAAATGTGTCATAGCTAGCATACGCAATGTTATGTTGCTAGAAGTTAGTTATAACAGTGCCATAAGTAAAACCACAGTTTAGTTGGGAAACTTACATTCAATTCATACACAGGACTTACGTATAGCACGTTGATGTACCTGATAATACAAACGTAACATACATTGTAAGTTATTACACGCGCAATGACTTCTTTCAGTTAAATGACCCTAACATACCGCAACAACAAAAGAACTAAATAAATAAAACGCAACTGATTCAAAGGTGAAAACGGCATATCGCGTCGACTATAACCACAGCATAAATTACAATGGCTTTGGGCCAGCGACAGGTCCTGGGTTAGGATCCTTGCTCGGGCATGGCTGTTGTGTACCCCTTTCATCTCACTTCATCCTCAGCGACTTTTAAGACCTCGTTGTTAAAGGGCAGTATAACCCTCTCACCTCACAATGGCTGTGGCATAACAGCAGGGAAGTGCAAACACTAGCGTAAGTGTGTGTGAGTGACGAGGTTCTAGTCAGCATTTAACAACTAGGTCTTCAGCGCTGGCTGGGACCGCGGTGGCGAGAATTCACGCCTCTCGCCTCCCGCTAAGGCGATCCAGGCTTGGTCCCCGGCGGGTTCACTCCCGGATGTTTCGCATGTGGGAAACATGGCGGACGTTTCCGTTGGTCGGTGGGTTTTTTCAAGGATCTCTTATTTCCCCCGCCTCTCTCATTCTGTCACTTCTCCATCGTAGGGTGTCATTTAAAATTATCCTTCAGCGCATGCAGATATCTACGGGCGCCCAATCAGAAGTCTAAAGTTGGGGGTTCTATAACCTGCCTTTGGGTAACCTCCCCACGCGATATTTATTTTTAACTCTGGTGAGAGAAAATATGAAACAAGTAAAGAGCAACGGCTGAATACAAGCGCGGAGAAAATGGAAGCACCCGGAGAATATACGCCGGATAATGCAGTCTACAGACCAAGCAAACTGGCGCAGTGGTAAAACAACGGACGAGAACCTCAGTAAAATTTATGTTCGGCCGACCTGTGTATGGTTTTATAAAACACTCCAGTTGAATGCTGTATTGGCTCCTCACATCTCTATACACTAATATTGATTTTGTTTCTTCGTACATTACGACCGCAATGAAACGACACGTAATTTATTATGCTATTTTACAGTAGGTTTACTACTTTGTTTCTCTTAGTAGGTATTTCTATTGGACGGGATTCCTCTTGTTCTGCCCACCGACGAAAGCAACCCAAATGCAGAATTATTGGACGTATGACATTTAATTAAGTAAGTAAATGCTGCGCGACATAGTTTCGTGATCAAAAACAACTAAAGCGGCGCATTATTCCATACACGTATGGTGATTTGTTTCAACAACACAGCTTTTTCCAGCAATGGTTTTACAATTGTATTATTGTCGTGCCCAGTTCCAATATTATATTAGCAAGTAAGCGGTGTGTAATTTCATGATGTCAGAAAAAATATTCACTGAATATGTATTTAAGATAAAAATTCGATAGTTGAGAAATGCTATTTATTTCAAAGATGTTGTATTCTTGAATCCACGATTCAAAGTAATGTTAGTTCCGCAGAGATGTATGAACTATTACCGAGGGTATGATATTGTCGTTTGCTCGAATATTCTTGGAACCCTTGACTACCGATATATATGTGTACGGTACGAGAATTAAAGCTCCTAATCTGCGAATATAAAGTACACCTAAGAACACCAGACCACAGCAAGTGCCTACCACACTTAAATAGCACGTACCACTTCGCTGTTTTGTGTACGGTATTGGAGCTGCACGACTTGAAACGTGTGTTATCAGGTCACTTCATAGTTCCGAGTGGAGGGTAAAAACAGTAATACTGCATGATACGCCCATGCTTTTAACTGCGATGCCTCACTTTCCAACAATGAACGATATATATTCCCAGCAGTTACCGTCTAATGGCTTCGTGAGCATACTTCATGGCCGAGATTCTAGAGCGCGTGCAATATCTGGTCACGAAGGTTCGTATGTTGTTATATGACGGGAAGGTTGTTGTAAATAAAACAACGTCGTTAAGGCAGACTGATGGAGGTTAGGGAATGAAAAAGTGGCATGAGGTGGGGAGGGAATTTGACCACCGTGAAAGTATTTTCCTTGAACAGATATACGCTAACATAATCAACCCTAAATTTTGTTAAAAGAGTGTTCTAATTACATCTTCCGTTATTGGTAATATGTAGTGCTTCTATCTCAGATGTGATGAATGTCTCTTTTTGACATTTTAATATGCAATTTACGTGTTATTTATTAGTAGCGTCCACTTGTTGACGCATGCTTCTTCAATGCCTGTGAGATTATCTACAGGATGATTCGAAATTCGTGTCACATAGCTGGATAGTTGGTGCCTGGTGGGGTTGTAAACGAGTCGTCAAATGGCTACAAGGCGTCATAAAGTACGGTGGTGTGCGACCTGCAATAAACAGAATATGCGCTGAACTTGCAGTTATTTCCGTGCAGCAATTTGTTGCAAAGTTTAAAGATATTGTTCAAAATGGCGGCCACCTACGAGGATGCACATTCTTCAACGACAGAGAATGCGCGTCTTGAATAGCCTGGTGTGAGGAGTAAGGAATAGATACGAGACCACTAGAGTCCAGTGACTTCATTCTGCCCCTGAGAAGAAAAAGTCGTCTTGGTGACTTGGTGATGTCAGGGGAACGTGCCGGCCAATCCAAAAATGTCCGAATGTGTCACTAAGAAATTTGTAAGCTGTCAGTGTGAAATGGGATGCTGCTATTCTGAACATGACATGTTGTCACGTTCGGTCTGGGATGGAGGAGGGTGAAAGAAGACTGGTAACACACGCTGACGACCTGTAGCAACGTAATGCCTCGTATTCGACCTCGCATTAACTAATTATCGTTGTTTCACTGAGCATGTCTTAACAGCCTTACGGAGTTGTAACGTGAAATTTGAAATACTCTTTATAGTATAAACTGGCTACGCACTTAACCTGTTTCAATTTTTTTAAGCAGCGTTTACGTTTATAATAACTGGCTGCTCCAGGCCATTTTAAGCTTTTTAAGATTTCGATGGACTTAAAAACTGCCTCATCAAGGCGGCCGTCTGTCTGGCATTACGTTATGTTTGAAACAAACGTTCTCTGAAGGAAACATTAAATGTATCCTCAATATGTTTGCCTGCGAAAATAAAGCACTTTCCGACAATAACAGCTTGGAAGATTCATGAAGTAAGCACTTGCTATAAATACTATCTTGAATGCCGCCAACGTCAACACCGTTTTTTTTTAATTGTGACTTAAACTGTAATTAAAAATTATATATTTATTTACAATATTGGTGTTCACATAACTCCGTAGTACAGAGTCACGTCTAGCAATGTTAACGTCACTGCTTGGAATTTCGTATATTTTGATAAAGAATATGAGGTTTGGGAATAAAATGAGCACGTTCGAAAACTTAGCCACTTTTCCCTTTCAGATACTCGGTAGTTTACTGCTACTTTTTCCATATAGTCAAAGCAACACAAGTACCGTAAACTAGGGTTACTTTGACCTACGGGGGTAGCTTTGACAACTCTAAAATTTTGGTTTTTGTGATATTTAATGACGAAAATTTCAAGTATTACCTATAAGGATAAAATGAATTATTTAAAATACTCTGCTCAGATTATCTGTTTATTTACCAGAAAACCCGAAAACTAATATACATGTTGAATTGTCAAAGTAATCCCGAAAATGGTCAAAGTAACCCCGGTTTACGGTAACAATTACGGTGAATAGATAGCAACTAATTCAAAAGTTAACATCTGAAATCACAAGTATTCTAGACATGATGGTCTTAAAAAGTACTCACTTTGCCGTGATGCACCTGTAGTACGGTGGAAATTCTGCGCACCAATTCAGTGTCTTCCGCGTAGCGGTGATGATGTACCTAACGAATGTACTAGTATCGCCCTTATCGCTACAGGGCTACGGCCCTCATGTGTGTGAAAATTTTTCAAGAAGGCAATCACCGAGTAGTGTACCTATGTTCACATCCGTGCACTAGTCATTAAACGGGCGTACGCGGTTTTCTTGACGGGACTTTAATATATCATGCTTGTTATATTTGTGGGATTTCTACCACAAAGTTCTATATTTTATTCCTCGAGGCAAGTTTATTTATTTGCTTGATGGTAAGAAAAGTATAAACCTATATTTAAATATGGTGAGACTTGTTTACTACTTACACCTCACATAGTTTATTTTCATATGCTGTTTTTCGTTACAATTATCTACATGAACACATGCTTAAATATTGAGATTTCTGTGTATTCAGCCATTTTTAACGGGCGTTTTTTGAATTTCGAAACATAAATTATCGCTCAAGGACCAAAGAATCGACTTTCATCTTTTTTATGAAAAAAAAAAAAAAGTACTTGTAAATATTTTATACTTTTGAAGAAATTAGAATACTCGTAAACGCTTGAAAATGAAATGATTTTATTACTAAAGGGAAGTCCTTTAAGGAAACGTTACGTATGAATGTAATGAGACTTTGCAACGCATGGTAATTGAGACAAGGTCATCATACGTCTCCCATGACTGTTATTAGAAAAATTCTCTTCTTATCGTCCACTCAAGATTTCATTTAAACCTTACTTATACAAGTATTATCTCTCTCGGTAATTAATAATATATCTGGCATGTCTGCAGTGCAGCGTTTATCTTCAAAGCTATATTACCGACCAACAAATATCGTACAACGACAATATAGGAAAGTCGTAAATATAAGGTGAAATCGTTATTTGAATACAGCTTCCGCCGATTGAGGCGATATGCTATTTGAGGAGTTTTAGTTGTTCATGTAGATTAGTTATATATATAAATGTAATCGTGATTTAAAAATGCAGTTTTGCTCTTTTGGTGAGTAATTCGATACTTTACACTTAAATATGTTGATGTTTGCTTATTTTCTTTCGCATAGAAATTTTTCAGTCAATTCCCTAGCACAATAATTAGGATACCGTAAACCGGCATTACTTTGACCTTGTGGGGTGGGGTAATTTTGATATATTAAAAATGTTGGTGTTTATGTTGCTTATTGAAGAAAGTGTCAATCTTTAACTAGATTGATAAGATGATTTTTTTTTAAACGCTCGGCTTCAATATTCAATCTATCCACAAAACAAATTATATAACTACAATTTTAATTGATGAAACTAACCCCGAAAATTGTCAAAGCTACGGTACCCATTTTTTTTTATATTGTTCTTTCCGAACAGTCGTGTTTATTTAATGAGGTATAGTTATGAGTAAATAATTGGTTTTACTTTTTATTACATAGAGCAAAACCTTCTCCTAATATTAGATATTAGGCCAGAAGGAAGTTAGTCTGTAAGTTTATAAATTGTTCATTACTTTTAACACAATTATCAATTTTGTTCGTGTTATTAGCTCATGGAGGTAAGTAATATATATGTATGTATATATTACTTATAGATATATACTTATTGTATATAGACATTATACATATAAATATGTATAATGGCATTCGAGTATATATACAATATATAGGTGTTTCCTGTATATATATATATATATATATATATATATACGAAGGATATCTGCTAGCAGAGAGAAGTATATGATTTATTTTGGTAACCAAAGAAATAGAAAAAATTGGCAATGAAATGGCCACCAAGAAAAAAAACTAACAATGTGGAACAGACATTTTCCAGCCTGGCCTACTACTAGCCAATGAAATTTTGAAGTATCCAACTATGAATTTGTGCGATATAGTTCAGTACTTTGACCTGTTATGTACTGTGTACATCAGTGTTTTGTATGGCTCTGACGAGCAGAACAGTTACATATAGCCCTGTAACAGACTGGCTGCAACCGCCCATTTATTACGTTCAGGAAATAAGACAACACTTTC
This sequence comes from Medauroidea extradentata, assembly GCA_003012365.1. NCBI lineage: Eukaryota > Metazoa > Arthropoda > Insecta > Phasmatodea > Phasmatidae > Medauroidea > Medauroidea extradentata. The sequence continues at coordinate 80,569 of PNEQ01107321.1, read as the reverse complement.
TATGGTTTCGTTTGTTACTCATCGTAAAAGGAACCACCTTCCGGTAATTGCCCCTTCCCGTCTCTTTCCATTTACAGCAGTGCTATATTATTTTACACCTGGCCATTTGCCTGAACTACGGTAATTGTTTAATACCTACATTCACCCTCAATATTCTGTGCTTCGTACATGTCTCTTACCTGTCCAGACTTAAAAAAAAGTTTATTAACATCTGTAACCTGTAATCTTACCACAATTACTTCATTACTTACTGAATATCCCATACCTCACTCATTTTCTTGAAAGTTCGTTTGCCTTCTCTGCCCTTCGTTTTCTTTTTATTACAACGTGTATTCACATAGATGGTTTATTACGTTAACCTTAATTACATTCAAGAAAATTATTTTTTTATGTGATAAGCCTGCAGTTACAAAATATGACATTAACTTGAATAGATTGGTTGTTAATAATCTGTTCGTATTAAAACTGTGACCACACAATGTTAGAACTTACTATAGTTAACACTTTTGTAATTAAACACCGCAAGAATTGTTCACACCAAATTTTTAACACTATACAAGTCATTTTAATGAGATGATTAGCTTTGCTTACAGTATTATAGATAGAAGTACATGCTTAAGTCATTCACTATTTTTATACTTATAGATATCTTAAATTAATGTTTAAGTATTTGTAGATGACTAATTTTTTTTTAGTTTCTCTTCAATTTCTTCAGAGACGCCAATTCAACGCACTGCTAACAATACTGCTGGCTATCTGCCACGGATTTTTTTTCTAAAATGTTGTTAACTTTCGTACGAAAACGTTGCATTTAAAAAAAAAAACGTTTTACTAAATTGAACTACTCTTCAATAACGTTACAATTTTCGCTCCTCTCTTCTTAGCGTTCTTATCTACGTATAGAGTAATGAAGTATAATGAAGTACAGGGCGCTGTTATCACAGCTTATAGGGCGCTCGCCTATGTGAACAAGGCGGATTTGGGTTTCGATTCCCGGTGGGGTCGACTCGGGTTTGGCATGCGGAGATTTTGCCTGACGATGCCGTTGGTCAGCTGGTTTTCTTGGAGATTTTCCGTCTCCGCCATTCCAGTCACGTAATATCACCATTCACCAGCGCTGAAAACCTGGTTGTTAATCGCTAGTTTGACTAGTTTTCATTTTCTTGTTACATTAGTTGCTGTACGATGAAGAACACTAGGTGCTTGTTATTAAGTTGCACTCTATCAGAACACATCTAACATGTGAATATCTCAGTACCATACGCGTAGAATCAGTGTTCCTTTTGTGCTGTTACCGTAGCTGAACACCCATGATTTGTTTTCAAGTTGGTAGTTGTGACAACATAGTTCAGTCAGTCGGAAAACTAGAAATAGCCTAACGGTATCTTAGACTATATCTCCGCTTGGAAATATTACTGCTGATACTTATACCTACCTGAATAAAGCTCAAGTGACTTTGTAGAGTTGTCAGATACATACATATGGCTAATCCATACGCTATGTAAAGAGACAATATCAAAGTTGATTGACGAGGGCAAATGTTTAAGTTGTATGGAAGCGTTAAAATGTTAATAACGATTATTTTTTATTACTTAATTTATCATACCGTAGTAAGTGTTTGCATTGAAATGTTATGATCAGAATTATTAACTTGTTTTCGATGGTACGCATTATATGCGCAAAGTTTACCGCTTAGCAGTCTGATTTAATGAAATTCCGCAAAAAAATTTTTCGTGGGATTTTCATTGCAGAATTGGATACTTATTACATACACGTTCACTTGTCGCTAACCCTCATTGCGTTAATTTAACAGTAAATTACGAAAATAAACACGAGAGTGTTTGTGGGAATATATATGCGTATCAAAAACGGAGTACGAAAATTTCGAATCAGACCCACAGTGTCTGGCATTAATATTTGCAACACCCTGGATAAACTGTTTTCACAATTTTACTTCGTACACGAGCACGTTTAATCAACCGGTCCATCCAGCATTTTTGATTGGCTGCTGTTGATTCGAAACAGATATCGGTACTTCTCTGGGTCGCACTTTATTAGATTTGCCATCCATTATCCGTTATTGGAATCCAGAGAGTTGGAGCGCTGCGCCGTATAAAAAAAAAATTCTCTGCAAGACTTTATTACCAGTTCACAGATTTCAGGAGCCTGAACGGATAACTGGTATCGTAGCCGGCCACTGATTTACACTGCGGTGAACAGCATTACAGCGTTTACCATGGTTTATGCAACAAGACCGTTTGATTATCTAATAAGCACAGAGCTTGGAAAATTCATGTTATTATTTTGTAACTGTCAATTACGCATTTGAGGTGGCGTAATTCGTTCGCTGGCCTCTACCGCAGTGCAGAGATGCTTTTCAGTTCTGACTGTGTCGAGTAGAGTTTATTACTGCGGATTGTTTAGGTTGTATGTGTCTCTCTAGATAGACTGCGTTTGTGTATGTAATGCAACATATCGATGTAGCTATAAGGGTGCCGCTGACCGGCGTGTGCAATGTAATATCACCTCTGCGTGCAAGCGACTCAACTGGCGTGCAGTGCTTTGCTATTTTTGTTTTCAGTAAAGGACTTAAAGGCGCTTACCATAAACAGTACCGTAATGTTTTTTGTGGGAGTTTAAAGTATTTTTATATACTTGTGTCTTTAAAAGTCAGATTAGTTTTTTTTTATCCACACGGCTGTCAGGAGAAAGCCGTTTTAGCAATTTTGTAAGGCTCTAAAAGTACGTTTCTAATAAGTGAGCTGAAATTTTAAAACTTATAGCGACATAGTCTGAAGTTTATGATTTTTCGTATACATGGACTACGCATTAACTAGTTTGGTAAAACATATAATAATTGCAACTCGCTCTGAGAAATTTTAAGCGAAATTAGGGACGTCATTGTTAAAGTTACGTTCAGACAAATTTGCATACCAGTTGACATCCTGCTTGAAGAGGTACTGAGACAAGTAGGTTGTCAGAAAGATCTGACTACAGGAGTCGCGTAGGTGAATTCTGTAAATAAGCGGACGGTTTGAAGACCATCAAAAATATCCTGGTATAGACTTATTTTTAAAAATAGAACTATTTGAATTGGTAAGGTGGTCGCCTGCCCAGACCGCCGAGCGATGCGTAGAGATTTGGCCGTTACAAGATTAATCGAAAACTACTCATCGCGCACAAGTAACGACTGCTTAATAATAGCATTCATAGATAGTTCACGTGTGTATACGTATTTCAGGTTCACTACTAATCATGAAAACATTTTTTCTTGTTGTCGAAAATTGCAGAAATGGGTGTTTTTGCATAGTCCTTTTCAGGTACGAAAATCGTGATGTATGTTTTGAAAGTCATATCGTCAGCTTAGTGCAATAAATAGACTACTTAAATTTTCCAAGTTTAAGTTATCTGCAGACGAGTACACTACCCATATGAGTTTTCCTATTGTTTTGTATATATTTGTAAATGTGTTAATTAGGATTTTTACGAATTACTGTGCATATGACAATATTAATTTTTAACGTTACAATTAGATATCTCTAGCTACCTAATTGTCTAGTTGTAACATTAAACCCACGATATGAGTGTACAATACACCTTTGTACTTAACATTACGTTATAAAATAACAAGGCTGCCATTGAATGTATCATATACGCGAAAAGACTGGCGAGTTCAGTGATTACAGCCTTCGCACTTCTCGACCTCGAACGTGCAAAACACGTCCACATAGGCAGCCAACTTAAGTTTGTTTATTGGTCACATGAGTTACATAGCTGCCACGACAGTTAAGTGGTCACATACTTCGATGGTCCGAGCTCGATTCCTGGAAGGGCCATGATATGTTGACCTTGGAAACGTGGTGGTAAGGACATCTCAGAACACCCCCTGTACGAGGCATTCAAAGGTGACTGTCATTATACGACATAATATTAAATGCAAAGGTGTATTCTACCCGCCCATAACTTTTAAAAGATTCTGTACCAAGATTTTCATACATAAATTGCATCGCAAAAACACCCATTTTCGGCAGTAATATTAAGATGTAGATTGCAGGACCTAAAAAGGGCATACAATGCACGTGTGTTACGTTCTTTGAATGCTATTACTGAGCAGACTTCAATCTCATACGTTGAGTAGTTTTCGAATAAGTCGTGTCGTCGAAAGCTCTGTTTCGGCAGCTTCAGCAAACAGGCCAACAGCAAGACGACAGTCAGAAGGGAGCCAGCTTTTAACCGAAATGCACAAACTTGTTATTGTTAGAGCCACAATTTTATGGCGAAAAGATTTTTTGCATACACCGTCAAGCGGGGTGACTTTGTGCCACCTCAAAAGTTTTATTTTTAGGCTACTTGAGTAAGAAATAAGTAACACGAGGTCACTACTAAAAACCAACTAGTTAATTCGTCCATTAAAGTTTTATAATTTTTCATTACATGACCCTAAAATAAACATTTCAAGTGGCACAAAGTCACCACATTTGACGGTGTTTGGTTTCAATGTCTTACGTGCTCAGCTGTAGCTCTGCTTCGTGGTCAGTGATTCGATGATTTAACTCTCGCTTGCCTTGGGGTTTCTTTTGGCAAATCACAGACGTATGGTGCCGCAGTTGTCTCACTCTGATTGGTGCAGAAAAAGAGAGGCTTGTCTGTGCAAAGACACGCTGCCAATAATCATGAAGGATAGCTGTCTATGTGCACGCGAGACATTGAAACAAAATGGAGCAAAAATATTTTCGTGGCAAAATCGTGGCTCTAATTATAGTCCATGTGAAAATTATGCAAAATCCTCGGATTTAGCATTTCCCGTGACTCAGTTGTGCAGGTGTTGGAGTGGACTGTATCATAATAGCGTTTTGGGTGTCCAACGCTCCCTGGAACACATTCGCGAAATTTCCTGGTCGTTGCGTGTAGTTGTAAGCGTGGTCGGACAGGTTCACACTTCCTGAGTTTCTTCTCGCGTGTCGAGATGTCGTCCAAGTGCCAGCTGAGCGAGCTCTCCCCCCTCCCCCTCATGAGATCAGTGTTACGTGATCATGGACAGGTTACTCCACATGTTCGTAATCACTCCCCCACGACCTAGGTCATTACATCACTCGCTGCAAGTGTACGCTCGCTGCAGGAACTGGTTCTTGATTGCAAAGACACCTTATTCACACGCTCCTTTCGTCTGTGTGTGCACATATTTCCGTTGATTTTTCGTCGTTTGCGGTCAGGAAGTAGCAACCCCTCTGATTATTTGATGCATTGTGGTCGGAACTTGACGGGTTTTTGATAGGTACCGTGTGTGCCTGCCCCGGCCTTTCTTTAAAGAACACTATTTAAGTGTGACAGTTATGTCATAGCACTAAGAAATATTATATTACGAAAAAATATTATTTATTTATCGATATATTTAATTGTTGTTATGGAGCATTGCGACCTACGGTTCTGAAACACAGACTCTGTTGCAGTCTGAAAAGAAAATATTATGTGCGTTCGAAATATAGTGCTGGCGGCGAATGCTGCAGATACCCTGGGCAAGTAGGTCAATAAATAATGAAGTCGTGAAGAGAGTAGATGAAACCCCCAGCCTGGGAGAAATAATCAAGAAAAGATGACATAGTTGGACAGGATGCTTACTCCGGCATTCGTCATGTACCATCAGTGCTTGAAAAGAAACTGGAAAGGAAAACAATTATTATACGATTACGAACTGAGTTACATGATGTTATTTAAAGTACGACGCCCATATCGCCAGATTAAAAAACTGGCTCAAGATAAATAGTCACTAAACAATTAAATTTATGCTTACTACTAACCCGGCAGGTTCAAAAGAAGACGGTAGTACTGTAGGATTAAATAAATGTATTTTTCTCGGCTCTGTAAATAGTAAAGCAAGTATTGTTGATTATTCATTTAGATAGGTCTCGCTGCGTAATGTTGTCTTCATAGTAAACATGTCGATTTGAATCTGTTTTGTGTAATAAATATAACGAGATGTGGTGAACATGTAATATTTTAGCTGCAAGTGCTATGGAGAATTCTTTGTAGAATGAACAGCAATGTTTTACAAAATGCACTATTCTCTAGTGTATTTGATTATAATGTGTGCTTATGCAAGATCAGACTGCGTAGAGCGACGAATCGTTATTCTGGTTGGGTACTCGTGTTACAGATCTTTCTATGGATAAAAATAGAGCTCTAGTTACTTTTTATCTTTACTAAGGTAAATGTAGTTTACACATATTTAGTTCTCAACACTGAGCCACTGTGATCACAAAGACTGTAGATAGCTGACAAGGGAGCTATAATAACAGTGACGTAACGTCCACGTTTATTCAATTTCATTATTTTTTAGCCAGGGGGAGGGGTTGGGATTAAGGGCCTTAAATAGTACCAACTGGAAACAAAATTTGTTGAAATTAACCACGAAAAATAATACACTCAAATTTGTTGTTATAATGCTTTACTTGTGTTAAAAAACATCAGTTGTTTCCTACGCTTTTTTCGAAGCCGTTATGGGTAAAATACTCAGTGACAACCCTAGATAATGGAATTTGCCAACTTTATGAGTAAATATTTATCCAAAATTACTAACTCGTTAGGCATTATCTCTTGCGCCGCAGGTAAATGCACGAGGTTCTGGCGTCAGAGATTGTCGCTCAGAAGTTCGTAACACTGGAAACAATTTTGTTTAAAACGTTGGCTAAAGCTATTGTCTAGGATTGATATTTTTTAATTTTCGTAAGTTATATATTTTATATATTTTAGCGCAGAATTAAATTGTCTGTGTAGAAATAATTATATCTTGCATGAATTTTTCATTTTGCAGGGTAACACTGGTTAACATTGGGTGTTTGCGAAAAGTGACCTGCTAGAGATAAACAGGTAATCTCCGTCACATGACCAGGTTAACCAGGTTGTGATGGAATGCTAGAAAGTAGTTAGCTCAGTTAATTTAAATATATTATAATATATTATATTTAAATATTCACACTTCGGAAATATGTAGTGCATTATTTCACTGTTTAATTACACAGGGAAATGTTACATCGTTGTTTCTAAATACACCGAAGTGCAACTAAAACCCTTTTACTCTAAATTCAAATAAATATCTTGAATTATATGCTACGTAATCATTATACTAACGAAAAGTATTCTGTGCTCAACCGTAATCGCCATTCCACAAGCACAAAATTGCTAGAACAATACGACACAAAAAAAAAAAAAAAAGCATTTAGACTTGAACGAATACTTTAAAAAATATAAACACACATTTTTCACAACTTCGTAACTTGCCAAGCAGTTAAAAACGGAGTACACACAAACACATACACACACACACACAATTTCCGCTTTGTTTTAAACATGGCATTTGTTTCACGCACCGAAGCCACAACACCAAGCCAGTCATGTTTGTCGTTGTGGCCAACTTAACTTTTCAGTAATAATTCATCCCGTCATTTGACAATGTGTTATTTACTCTACAGGGTTTTAATAATGCCATTAAATCAATCATCTCATGTGGACTTAATTGCATCTGAGAAATTAAAGAAAAAATTTTGGTAGATACTAAACTATCAAGTAAAACATATTGTGTTCTGGTTGTGGATGTTAAATGTTGGCACTATCCCAGGCTCTTACTGCCAATAAGAACATCGTAGAACATATCTAATGGCAGGCCCCTTAAGTTGACCTAAAGCTAAATAGTTTAAGATTTTATGGTTCAGCTTCGTCTTCCTATTACATCCCGCAAAATCTTAAACTTGTCTACGTAATAAATGCTTATTGCCAAAGGGGCCGATTATTGTGATCATACCCGACAGTGGAATGGCTTCTAACAAGAAGCAGTTAGCAATGATCGGTTCTCGAACAGAATATGTAAGTATTACTACAGACAAATTATGGAATTATAAGCTTTCTGATCTTCCCCATCATCATCGCCCGTCTCCAATTTTCTCCATAAGATTAGGTAATACGTTCAATGTTCCAGACATAAGAAAGTTATTGTTTTAAAACTTGGATTGAAGAGTACGGTGCGAGGTTTGAGCTACGAATAAACGACATATGTAAAAGTTCCTCTGTTTTGCTTGTTAACGTAGTAGTGAGAGGATTAAAGGTAAGGTGACAGTGGTTGTTGAGAAAGTGTTTGTGCAAATTTAAAATTACATGTTGTCTATAAATGAATCCGGCTCACTTCAATGACTGGTGACTTATTGGTAAATATTTATTGTGCTTTGCTTTTCCCTTACCGTAGAAAACGTTGTGCCATTAGTTACGTTAGTGTTTTTGAATTTCGTGCTGCTTCGAGTATGTTCGGTGTTACTGTGTAGCTACGGCAAGAATGCTGTACATTTATTTATCTGTTACGTCGGCAATAAAAATGCAGCATGTTACGTTTCGCAACTTCGAATCGATGTATAGCCAACAGCGTCTGGTGTTTTGAAAAAAAATTGATATACATGGTTGTAGTTAGTTGATATGACAAATTACTAGAAACCTGGCGGCAGGCTGTAATTCTAGAATCGCTCAAAACTAAACTAAATTTCACATGGCGTAACCAAACAGGAAAAATATAGGAAAGAAATTTTGAACAGCAAGTTAGTTTGGTATTTATCTGAAAACATGTCTGTTGAATCTAATATCGGGATATAATACTATAACACGAAACAAGCGTGTGTTTATCATGCATACAATATGAAATAAATATGTACACATTTGTTTAAGAATCGCGTCTTGTTAAAGAGGATATGCGAGGTTTATCTCTGCACTGAAAAAATAATTGGAGTAAATGTTCCTAGCCAAATTATTTTTTGGTAAACACAACATAACTTTTGGTTGACCACAATTTATGTAGCGCTGGTGACAAAACTGTTTTTGTGGTGAGCAGAAAAATATTTGGCAGAATAAATAGTAACAAAATATTTTGTAGCTGCCTCAAAATATTTTTTCCATATTCGCTACTGTAATTTGGGGCATCAGCTACATAAATATTTGTAAGGTGCCAGCTAAGGGCGTCGATGCATATTTTTGTTGTCAGTAGTTTCACAGTGCGTACTTATGGGACATACAATATTTCGACGAACTTGTAAGACATTTCTTAAAATGTCATGCGAAACAACATGTCTAAATATACCGAAAAGTTCAGTTATTGAAAGGTTATCAGATTAATCGTTTCCGAGAAATCCTTGAGTAACATTTGATAAGGAAGGCAAAGTGCCTGATATATGGACTAAATAATTCACTTAAAGCAAAAGTGGTACGGTACTTGGATTTCCTTCTTATATTTACATGATGAATAAGCTGACTTAGTTTGACGGTCTGATTTACACACACTATATACACATACGAACACAGACACAGACATACCACTGTCGCTACATCCGTCTTAGAGCTCCATAACCGGTACTTATATCTATTTCTTCCGTGACTCAGACGAAATGTCAGCGGTCGACTTGCGTGAGCGGCGAACATTTCCATAAACATTGTGACTTGTTTTAATTAGCTTAATTGCACTTAATGACCGGTGGTTAGGCCACATGCCGTCGGTCGCTCCGTAACCAAGGCACGAGAGGTAGCCTTTCTGAGCTAGGGTCTTCACCGTGGCAACACTGCGTATGTTTGGTGGCGTGTACGTGTCAATTAAATAACCTACATGGATGCACACACACACAAACATGTGTGTGTGTATATATATATATATACACACACACATATGCATGCATATAGACTCAGAAATATCGAGAGAAATATTTGTTGCGGTATATTTGCGAGAAACCTGAACATGCGCTTGTTGTGTATTTAAAATACATTATCGACACTGTACCTCCGCGTCAAGGGAATTAACAGAAGATCAACGTTATTAACATTATAAAAATCTTATTGGTTCAGTGGTGTGAGGAAACACAGTGTTTTAACACCTGTGCTCAAACAGAGAGGTGAAGAAACATGAATTTAATGTTATATGGATTGTATATAGGCTTTCGCGGCAGTTATCTGCTTCTTCTTGACCTTTGGGATTCACCGTGTCACGATGTTATTGCCTTTCGACTTTCTGACATTTGTTGTATCTGTCGTTTTTAGGTAGTCTGTTGACAGGTTCGGAGGAAAGAGGACATTTATACCTCTGGGTCTTTTGAAGGCTGTTTCTACACACACGTACTTTTATAGCTAATATTACATGCTGTGCCACACAAACTCCACCAGGTATTTTCCTATTAAATATAACTAAACAGCTATTCATAAACCACTCCGAAGACAAAAAGCGAAAATTGCAAAAAAAAAAAAAAGTAGAAATAACATGTTACATTAAATACAATGCGTACGGAATTTTTTTTTATTTATGTACACTAATCAGTCGAATAACGGCGCACATGGCACTATGTGTATTGTAAAATAAGTCCGCATATTATTGTTGAAGGGACGTGTTACATTTTTCTTAATTTCGATGACGTTTTCCTCCCTTTTGATTGGTTGCCCCGAACATTTATAGAAAACTTTTTTGTGGGGAAAATCTGTGTAATTGTTTGTGCTGAAGCCTAGAACATTGTGTATGTGTGTGCGCGTGTGTATGTATATATATATATATATATATATATATATATATATATATATATATATATATATATATATATATATGTGTGTGTGTGTGTGTGTGTAAAATAACTACATATTTTACAATTGTATCATAAATACGACGGTCTTTGCTTCGACAACTTGGTCCAATATTGACATCATTTGTGTTTTTATTAGTCCGTCAACACACATTTAAAGCTTAAAACTCGTCCCAAACCGGTTTGAGACCCAACATATTTCTTTCACATTGAAGGAAAAATTATAAAAAATTATTTAAAATAAAATATTACTAAGTGGCGCCCTTAATATATTAACACGATCGTGGAGAAACTAAGTATACATAGCTATCTACGTAACGCATGGATACCATTGGCTAAAATTATAGCATGTAGTTGTATGGCTTATTTTACTTAAGCACCGACCTGTTGCCTACAATAATACGGCAGATTTATCTTTATATGAATTCGTCTATTGGGCTAAATCGCTTGGTTTAAGTTATAATAGTGGTTAGGGTAAAAACCGGTGTAGTTGTGTTGATTTACGAGTATTGCGTCTAACCACGTCCATGCATTTAATGAACGATACGTTGACACTATTCATTAAGTGCACTGCAGCAACGGAAAATGAAGCAATAAAGGTAAAATAAAAAAAATCAAAGTGCTCTGTTAATCATCAAGCAAGTACGTTATAGCATTTCCTTTCCTCGTCGTAATAACGCAGCATGACGATGGGGAGTAATTTCGCGATGCAGCACAAGCAAACGCTGACGTTCCATCGTCAAATCTCGCCTCCGGACATGACTACCTGCGCAAATAATCAGTGTCAGGTTTTCTAGGTCGATTCACGGCCACTACTTCCTCCTTTCTTTTGTTCTTCTGTTTTTCTTTTCTCTTTTTATTGCTAGTGGCCTGTTTCCAGGCTTTGCGAAGACGAGAAACCTGTCCTCTCACCAGTTCATCTTGCCTGGATCGCAGGAACAACCATGACCTACCACATCGCGTCCTTTCCCATTATTATGCTGTATGGTTATGTTCTCGTTCACATAGTTCCCGTTTCTTATAAAACTAACGTTCTTACCACCTGCCTTGCTGTTGTATTGTGTCTAGAGATTACGGAACATTTTTGTGCTGACATACCCTTGAAAACGCTGCAGTTTCTTGATTATCTTAATATATCAAATGAAGTGTCCTGACACACTCACTCACTCATCAACGCAGAGCCCGAACCGCTGGACATAGAACCATGAAATTTAGAGGGAAGTTTCATCCTTGCTCCGTAGGCACCCACTAAGATGGATTCGAAATTCGATAATTAAGGGGGGGGGGGTATGTGAAATGTGTTTTCAAAGAATCCCTGATATCTCATTAACCGGGATAGTTATCATACATTTTTTAACTTCAAAATCTTGCCCTAACAAGTGCATATTTGCGAATTTTTCGGTTTTGCGAAATTCGAAAATTAAGGAGGTGAAAAGCCATTAAATGTGTTTTTAATTAATCCGTAATTTCTCCTAAATCATTTCAGATAGTGACTGGATTTATTTGCTTGGACATACTCCATTGCGATATTTTTAACTATTAATCTGACAAAATGATCTTCATCTGTAACACTTACTAAATGATAAATACGTCACACTGTGAAACTACTGAGAGCAAAAATATACCTCGACGCCCTCAGCCGACACCTTACAAATATTCCTTTAGCTGATGCCCCAAATTACAGTAGTGAATATGGAAAAAAATATTTTGAGGCAACTACAAAATATTTTGTCACTATTTATTCTGCCAAATATTTTTTTGCTCACCACAAAAAAATTTTTGTTGTCACCAGCGCTACAAAAACGGCGGTCAACCAAAAGTTATGTTGTGTTTACCAATAATTTGGCTAGGAACATTTACTCCAATTATTTTTTTCAGTGCAAAGATAAACCTCGCATATCCTCTTTAACATGACGCGATTCTGAAACAAATGTGTACGTATGCATTACATGTTGTATGCATGATAAACACACGCTTGTTTCGTGTTATAGTATTATATCACGAGATTAGATTCTACAGACATGTTTTCAGATAAATATCAAACTAACTTAATGTTCGAAATTTATTTCCTATATTTTTCCTGTTTGGTTAAGACATGTGAAATTTAGTTTAGTTTTGAGTGATTCTAGAATTACAGCCTGCCGCCAGGTTTCTAGTAATTTGTCATATCAACTAACTACAACCATGTGGTTCCGTATGTAATGAAAATACTCGTGCCTTTACATATCAAGCTACAACCTTTGCAAGAGTATGTTGACACCAAACATTTCTGCGATATTCCATCACCTGTACTTACTAATATTAACGAAGTGGCACATAACTTCGCTAACATTGTTAAGACATTCAAACAAATATATTTAAAACCCCATAAGTTAAGAAAACATACTTCAATGCATGTGGTTTGGAAGCACTTGCGAAAAATTGGTTACATTTTAACTTTCTGGTAAAAAAAACTTTCTTGCTGATTGTTAATAATATGAACAAAGCAACCATGGAAGTAAAGAAACTATGTACAATTTATCTTGTTCCATTGTACACGTTTGAATTCACAATAAATAATATTTTGTCCAAGCAAATATATCCAGTCATGCACTCCCATTGCACACTTCTTTCAAAGATCATATTTCAGATAGGTGATTTTTTTCTTTGAAATTGTGCTTAAGTAAATATCTAAAAAGTTTTTAGAACTTTTCGAAATTCGTCGTTGAAAGCTCTTAAAAAAATGAAACGTGTATTTAATTAATTCCACTTATCTCCTAAACCAGTGGAAATATTGAAATTATTATTGCTTTAAAATAAATCTTACGTAAAAAAAAAATATATATATATATATATATATATATATATATATATATATATATATATATATATATATAAGAAATTCCATGGCTTTTCGAAATTCGTCCTTAAAAACTGTTAAAAAAAATAAAATGTGTTTTCAAAAAATCATCTGTACCGCTTACACCCGTTGAGATATCGAAATGATTTTTTGAAAAGAATGAAGTTTATGTAAATATCTACAAATTAAATTCAGGATTTTATGAAATTCGAAAATTAAGGGTTTGAAAAGCAGTAAAATGTTAGTCTCCCGAAAAAAGAGAACGAACACGGATAAATAATTCAACAGTTGTTTCTTTTTGCCAACCTACTCATAAATAATACCTCTTTGGTATGTAGCCTGTACGTACGTAAGAATCATCACGGCCTGCTTTTAAGCATTCACACAGGTATTGTATGAAGTTTGTGATGTGTGAGGGGTGGGGTTACGGGTTCGTATCCCGGACAAGACTTTGCGATGGGAATTACTATGACATCATACGAGCATATTGCGCGCGCTCTTTACACTGAGCTAAGGCAATTTATAGTTCACTGTTATTGAGTACGCTAGGTGTTAAATGCCTTCATCACATATTTTATCCAGAGTTACTGTTTACATTACATAATTTGACGCGGGCAAAGCCGCAGCCGGGTAGCTATTTTGTAGAGAAATAAAGATGAATTAAAAACAAAGATATTCTGCAGTTAAAGTACGCTCAGCGAAGTGGACTGGATAAAGCTGCTTATTGTTTTAAAAATATTCAGAGAATATAGTAACACCATCAATTAATACGTAATTAAAAGTTAGTTACTCTTTTATATAGTAGACGCGGGCGAAGCCGCAAAGGAACAGCTAGTTAACTTACAAATGCCTTGCACAACGTAGCTGTCTGCAGACCAGTAGCACACATCAAATATTACAATTTTGCCTCACTTTGTTTCGGTGTCTTACGTCCACATGTGCAGTTCTGCTTCGTGGTCAGTGATTGGATATTTAAACTCTCGCGAGCTTTGGGATTATACCGGCAGTACTTGATCAGGTCAGGACTTTAGGGTAAGTAGTGCCGCTGAGAATGCAAAGCTTTCATTATTTTGTACACAGTAGAAAATCGAGGCCAACTATTACAAAATAAATATTTGTGAAGCTTTTCCAGTTTGTTCGGGCAGAGTGAGATACAGACGTTTTAAACACATTATATGACGGTTTTGAAGACAGAAAGGAAGTTCGAGAATCTGGAGCACGAGCTACGTCTTAGACGTGATTTCCATAGATATGCGACGATCCCATGGAAGAACGAGCTATAGTCTGTCTCATGAAATATTTCCACTTTTTAACCATTGGGATCACGTTCCTTTTTACAGCTGTTGATACGGAATAATCAACGTCATTCTCTGCCACACGTAATTTTTACACAAAACACTCAGCTGGCTCTCGAAATGCGTGGTACATAAAAATTAAAAGTATTTTTTTTTCTGTAGAAATCTGTACACACGATGCCTTCGGAACTGCCAAAAAGTGTAGTTTACATGTGAGACAGACTATAGCTCGCAAGTCTTCCGTAATTACTGCAGAACAAGAGGAGCGGCCGGCGTGTTTTCCTTTCCGCTTTTGTTGGCGCTCGCCAAACACGGGCGCCTGGTCTCCTCGATAAGACGACCTCTCCCTGTCTCTCTCGTCTCGTGGTCCAGCAGCATCCTCGCGAGATGCCGAGATAACCAGGCGGCGGGGGAGCGCTCGCACAAGACTTGCCTGTAGACTCGCCACAGCGGCTATTACTGTTCCCTCTGCCCCGCGTCGCGATACGCATCATTGCCGCCGGCGACGTAAAAAATACATTCGTGCATTAACTAACCCCGACATGTGCTCCGCGCCCAGCATCCATGCTCTCCCGGCCTGGGACACTTCTCCAGCCTCCCTGGATATAGCTGCGACCTTGAGCTTGTGCTGTCGTGTACAGCTTGGATCATCTTACCTTCATATAAAGCCCTACACACAATTGAAAACTTTAGCATTTGTCTTTAACATTTGACTTTACGATAGCTTTCAGTACATGGCTTCTTATGGAGTTGTACACAATGACGTCGCCAAAGCTAATGTCAAGCAGCCTTGACTTTACGTTTCCGATAAACTGAAACCTTAAGTCAAAGTCAAGATGGTCGTTCGCAAAGAACCAGCTGATTACGTATGCTAGAACGAAAAATGTTTATTTCTAAGTACAATTTTGTTCTCCAGTACTTGAATTTCGTGAAAAAGTAACGGGTTTTTCTTAAATGTTCTCGAAAAATCTTGTAAGTAGCGTTGGTGAAATAATCGTTAATGAACTTTAAGTTGCGTCAATAGATGGTGTTGTTTTTGTTCTGAGAAATCTATAATATAAAAATGAATCGCAAAATGTGTTGGTAAGCGCATAACTCAACAACGCCTGGATCAATTTGGCCAATTCTTTTTTTTAAATGTTCGTTGACGTTCAAAGATGTTTTACGGCGATAAAAATTCGAATAATTGCCGGGAAAAAAAACCTAAAAACAGTAGAGTCAATTTGAGCTTTATTGCTATTGTTGTTTAAACAATGTAGGTATATTCCTGTGATCGAAGCCTTAAGCATTCACTCAGGTATTGTATAAAGTTTGGGGTGTTGGGAGGGGTAGGGTTACGGGTTCGTATCCCGTGCAAGACTTTGCGATGGGAATTACATGACATCATACAAGCGTATTGCGCGCGCTCTTTACACTGTTGTTGAGTACGCTAGCTGTTAAATGCCGGGCAGCTGTTTTGCGGTGGAAGCCGCAGCCGGGCAGCTGTTTTATACAGAAATAAAGATGAATTAAAAAAAGTACGCTTAGCGCAGTGGACTGGACAAATCTGTTTGTGTTTGATGTCTTAAAGATAAACAGTGAATATAGTATAATATAGAACATAGTGTCACCATCAGTTAACACGTAACTAAAAGTTAGTTACTCTTCCGTGAAACTGAAAACTAGTGTAAACATTTTACAACTCTCAAAACTTTAGTTGTATAACCACAAAAAAATACATTATTTTATTCTTATAAGTGTTGGAAAGTGCTCACATTAAAGTGAACCACCTATGCTATACTTTCTATTCTGAAATAATGACGTCGTACTAGTCATTGTTTAGTGTGCGATGAACATTGCTGTAGTATGTCTACAGTCAGGTTAGTACTTTTTTTTTTACAGCGCTGGCTACCTCGGAGGCCTGTTGAGAGCGAATATATTTGTTTTCACATTTGAATTTGTGAGTCGTGCGTCTTGCTTTCGGACGAGAGGAATTTTCGTAATTAAGGGTGGCGTCTACCACGGGCTTAAAATGCGTTGCAGTGTGTTAATAAATACGTTTTTATGAAACTATTCCACATGTGCCCATTGTGTCAACGTACAAGAAGAAACTACACTTCAAACAATGACGGGAAGGCAGTTACAACGCTGTTTGGAACGTTTCACCAATAAAAACATGGGGTCACCGCTGACGTGTCTGACAGACGAATGATCTATGATACCATTGAACGCCATTTCAGTGCCTTGCGGTAGAGGCGAAACCGCACCAGATGAGCCGGTCAAATTCACCCTTGTCGCCGTGCCTTACTCACGCAAACACACGGCCAGAGGGTGCACGTTTTTGAATGTCAATATGAAAAACGACAAGACAACACACTACTTTAAGAGAAAATATTTACCCAGGATAATGCATTTGTTAAGCGTAATATATTGCACTGCAATTAAGTGTACGAGATTAATGCGTTAGAGAATGTTCTTCAGAAATACTTCAGCCAAGATAAAAAATTTGTTAAAAAAAGTTGGTAAAATCTTATTTTCTGAAATTGCTGTTTTTTATATTACTTTTGCAAGTTGGCTTCGAGAGCTAACCGACTAATGTGGAATGTGAACGTTGTGTTTGACATGACAGGAAATAAAGTGGTTGTGTATTGTACTCATGTTATTACGGGTATTATTTTTAATATAAATAGTGTTATTTATTTTGTGCTAGAATTTCCGTGTAACTGAAAAGAGGAGCGTGACTAAATAAAGCAAAAGCAGATTATCAATGTTTATATTCAAATGAGGCTATCCCTACAACCGTCCTATATTCATCCCATGTTCATATAAACTCTTTTGATAAAAATTACCAATAATATCACCTTCCAGAACATTTCTCTTTCGTGTGTGCACACACACACTTCTGAAGAAAAAAAAACACATTTTGCATATTTCTTAGTAATTCATATTTAAATTTTGGTCTACTTATTTATGAACATTGAAACATCATACGTCGTTTTTAGCTGTCACCATTATAACAATGACGACGGTATCATAGGTTATTTATCTTTCAAAGTAAAGAAAATTTCATAATGTGTAAAGTATTCCCGCCAACTTTTTAACTGCATCATTAAAATGTTGGTAGATGGGCAACATACGTATACTAAAAATAGTAATTGTGGTAGTTACATGTTAAGTGAGTAGTGCACAGAATAAATTATATCTGTGTGTATGTACGTATGTGTATGTAACACACATATATATGCATAGTTAGTGTATATAGTGTTTGTTATATGTGCCATTGTTGTTTTCACGTATGCTTTAAATTCCTACAAATTTTATTCTTTTTGTTTGCAGGTGAGGTTGCTGTTTGTGTGCTGGTCCATTTCGTGAGTAGCTTAGTTAATAAGCTTTTTAAAACCAAGACGTATATGTAAATAGTTATTTTCCCTTAATTTCAAAATGATTGTGTAATAAAATCCCATTTTTAATGAGGTCTAATCGGAATTTACAATCTCTAGCAATTCAGTTGAAACACACCATTATCGAAACTGATTGGATGGTACAGTAATGAAAGTATCTACACCACAAGGAAAGAACAATATGTATTATTTAAAATTCCCGTGTGTAGTGCAGCTCAGCCAACATTTCAAGTTTAAGGTATCCGAAAATTAACCCGAGTGAAATTTATCCGTGTTCGGAATTTCACTTAAATGCCTCTCTATCAAATCATCACCCTGCTCTTCAGCCATCTAGCGCTAAAAAAAAAAAAAAAATTATCAGCAGTAGACATAATCAAAGCCACAGCGAAGTGAAACTGAATTCCACATCTCAAAAAAATAAATTTAAAAATTAAGAAAATCTGTACTTATATAATCAATTGGGATTTTAGTGCGCTTTAATAATTTATCTTGTTTAGTTTTATTATTCGCTTTATTGGCAGGTATCCGTTCCTTCGAATAGCATGAGACCTTGATAGTGGTACACTGTGGTTAGGGAATAAGGGAGGGGGGGCGGTAGGAGTTGGCCAGGACCTGTTTGGGATAAGGTAGGTGTTGGTCAGGTACTGTTTGAGTATGGTATAGGAGTTTGCCAGGAGCTGTTTGGGTAATGGGTAGGAGTTGACCAGTATTCGCCTGGGGTGATTTCGGATAACCCTGTAAACCCGGAATTAGAATTGCCGGAGCCTGGGATCGACCCCGGGTCCTCCCGAATGCATGGCGAGTGTTTTACCACTGCTCCATCTCGCACTTTAAGAGCTCTATACAGCTGGTGCATGAACTATGTTGCAGCGTGTTATGATGAGGTGTTTTTAAAGATACTACGAAACGTTGGTGCGATGTCTTTATCTGCGATAATAAAGCACATTAATGCTTCCCTACTATTGTTTTTAGACGTCATGCTTAGAAACGTGGTTTCGGGGCACCTCAAAATGGCCAAACACGGCCTTTTCAGACTGCTGTCATGTAAAAAATACCAGCCGGAATAGTAAAATAAAAACAGAGAAGCATGCGCTGGACTTTACTATGTACTTTCCATAAATAAAATATACGGTCACCGCTTAAAGTCCCATAGTAAACAGTCAACGCCCGAAACACTGCACACCTTCTCGCCCCGCGTATAAAGGCGACATGATTGTTGACGCACGAACTATTGTAGCTCTTATCACTTGCCTGCTTCCGTACTTCAAACGCGATATCTAGCGCGTGCCATACAGGATGTTGCAGAATTCCATGTCAATATTCTAGGGAAACAATCCTCACGTGTAGAGGAACAAGAAGTGTTATATGAACATTGGTCCAAAAACGCACCGTACCTGCGCTACAGTTGGCAATACATGACGTATGGTTGATAGCGCGCGGGTAGGATCATGTTTCTGTGGGGCAACATTACAGCAGTACATAACATGTTACTATGCCACACACTACGCCACTAACACACAGACAGTAGGAACAACTGTGACACAGCAACATGATCCTGCCAGCGTGCTATCAACCATACCTCATTTATGCCAACTGTAGCGCAGAAACGGTGCGTTTTTGGACCTATGTTCATATAACACTTTTTGTTTCTCTACGTGTGATATGGAATGTTTGCCACATTCTGTATATGGTTTTTAAATATCAATATTATTGTAGACAGTACAGTTGTCTCAAATGACATCTTACTGGGAACAGTCTACACATTACTGAGGTCGGCTTCGTGTTTGATGCGCTTGCATTTAGTGGGGTTATCGTCTACTGCAGCGTCGCTCTCTCCCTATCTCTTCCCTAGGGCGGCCGTAAGAACCTTCCCCGCTAACCTGGCCAGGCACTTTCTTTTGGCCACGTCTTGCGGGTTGCGGCGCGCGCAGGGGTACGACCTGAGCCGACCACTGTTTTTGCCGACAGGAACCGCGGCACGCCACTTCCGTGTCCAGAAACCGAGCCGACCGCATCCACCCTCTCCCCCTTCCCCCCTTTTCCACTGGCTCTCACCGCATGCCTCGCATACCAATGGAGAGTCCTCTGTTCTTCGGCCGTCTCCCATGAAGAACAGCTTCAGCCTCCGTTACTTATCGTACCTCGTCCCGTGCAGAACTGTCACAATATTATATATCGTGCGTAGAGGCAGTGAGAAGTCACTGATAATATTTCACACTAAATCTTTTGATAACCCTTAGAAACATGCTGAAGCTTAAACAAGGTGTATATTTATATTATTGTAAAAATTAAAAAATTATCATTTCCTTAAAATTATTTCTCTTGCTGTGGTTTTAGACGTTAGTTTTTTATTGCAGTGAAAAGAATAAAGTATTGTTTTATATTTAAATTGTCTGTGTTACTTAAACTACCAGGTTTATATTACATGTGGCAGAAAGGTACAAATTGGGAAGGGCAGTAGATAGAAGAAACGTCAGAATACAAGTACCTGGGAATACTGTTGCAGGGTGTCATAGGGTGGAGGAAGCAGTTAGAGAGAGAGAGCTGTTTAAAGATAGGAGGGAACTAGGTATGCTGGGAAGAGTACTGAAGGGAGTAAGTGGTGCTGTGAAGGAAAATACATATATTACAATGATACGGTCAATGTAAGAGTATGAAGCAGCAGAGTGGGACCCGAATAAGAAAATATATTTTGTAATTTTAATTTTAAGATTAAATTACAGTACGTAAAACAACGTTGGTAGGCCACAGCTGTTAATACTTGCTTGTATAAAATGTTGCCTAATAACGAAGACGAACAGAATTAGCGTGTCACAATTCCGTTCCCCTTCGTTGCTACGCAACATCTTCATAAGATATGAATAGTTACTGTATACTGGAACGTTTAACGTAATGTCAACATAAAATTAAAACTATTAGTTGACCTTTCGGAGGTTTTTGTTTCAAGGACATATTTTTACATTAGTACGTATGTACTGTTAGAATTTATAAATGTTATTGACACACGCAACTAAAATAAATGTTAACTGAAATTTTGTTTGAATATGGCGACATAAATATTTATTTGATCTAACAAAATATTTTGTTATTCGAACAAAATACCAAATACTCACACTTGATTTTGTTGACCCACCATATTATGTAGTTTATTCGCAAAGTTCTTTCGCCTGACAATAAAGTATTTGGTTGGTGCAAAACGTAATAATTTGTTTCGAAGTATACTGATATAAATTTTGTTCCACGCCGTAATTTTTTACTATACATCGAAGACAATTAGCATTACAGCTATATTTGTAAGGGTATTTAATGATGTTTCGTTATGGTACAAACAATACCAACGAAATAGTTTCTCGGAAAAATATACATTAATGCGTAAATTGTGTTAACATTAATTTGGATGTCATCAATTTTACTACACGCGTACATCCATTAGAATGTGTCGATCACCAAACTTCAGTCTTGATCGTGGACGCTACTCAGCGATCCTCAGTACGAGTGTTCCCACGTTCAATTCTAAGTGCAAGCAAATATTTTTTTTTTTTTAATTGTCCGGTACAAAAGTCAGTTCACAGCAAAACAAATAAATAAATTTTCTGCTGCACTGACCAAATAAGTTATTACACTTGGCAACAAAATAAGAACTAAGTAATTATGTTTCAGCAACTTAATTCGCCCAATAAAAACAAATTATTTGTTTGCATTAAGCGGATTTTGTTTGATCCAACTATAAACCTTTCAGTGATGATTGGACAAAAATTACCTGACATGGATTAACTTTTTAAATACGTATCACAAACGTTCGTTTATGGTGAACTATTGATTTCTTTTTGACCTACTCAAACGGAAATGCACAAATAACAGAAATATGCCAGTGTTACAGTGAAACTTAGCAAATTTTAACTTTACCCACGATAAATATTTTATTGCCATGTTTTCGAGATTTGAATCATTGCCTATGCTCGAATTCCAGAGGATTCTGGTTCGATTAGCGGTCCGAATCTCCTAATAACCATAGTTTCCCAAAATTACTCAAAGGAAGTCTTGGCCGATTTCCCTTCCTCGTTCCTTATATAGGCCTACTTCTACCCAGGGCCTGAATATGTTCTAGGTCACGTAAAAACCAAGTGAATAAATACATTAATTAATCGTTCTGTTCCCACCAGCAAGTGTAAAATATGTATTGGACCAACTGTGAAGAGTAGTTAAATGATTAAATTGTTCTCAAACTTATCAGCGAATTTATAGGGCATAAAAATATTGTAGATTACTCGAGAAGATGACAGGCTGCTGGATGACGTAAGTGTGGATAATTTACTGACTTGACAGGATGTTGTAACCCTTAATAGCGGCCTGTTGATGAGCGCGACTGGTTCCAATAGCGACCAGCCCGGCTTGGATCCCAAGTCCTCCGCGATGCGAGCGACAGAAGATGTTTATTGAGTTTATCAGTCACGTGACAAGGTGAACTGGATCGCCAGGTTACGTCTACAGCCAGCACGCCGGTTCAGTTGACGGCGCATAGCGGCGATGTAGCTCTTGGTGCTCGTGTCAGTGTTGAACTTATCGCCCACTGCTCCCGGCTCGCAGGTAGGTTGGCACGAAGCTGCGCGGTTGCCATGGTGACAGTCGGCGTGACCTGCGCCAGCGATGTAGCCCAGTATGTGTGGCGTGTTCTCCCTAGGGACGTGCACACGACTCCTGGCCGTAGTATGCCACTATGCCTCAAGTAACATTGCCATCCTCGAGTCACTCTTCTCGCCTGTCAGCTGGCCAAGCGGTGTTGCCATGTCCTCACTTCTGTTCGCATTACTTCAATAACATTTGTCAGTTATGAAGGCACGATAGTTTTTCTCGTGTTGAAGTTTTACGCTATGTCAGTCGACGTATTCAATTTTAAAACGAAGCTGAGATGTATATTTGACTATAAATACTGTAAATTTTATCTTGTATTGTGACACATATTACTAGCTATATACCAGCAGTTATTACTCATAGGTAGCTGTCAAATTTTACTGAAGTTATACGAAACAGAATATACGAAATCCATATTGACGTTAATAAATCTAGGGTGACACAACGAGATGAGTTTTCGCACCGATGAAGAGTAATATTTACCATTTATGATTTCGGTTTTGCGTGATTTTCCTAAAATCACTCAGGTGGATGCTGGGAAGTTACATTAATACGGATCATGACCGCTTGTATTCTTGTTGCTAATTAATTGAAACATTAGTTGTGTTTAAAATAACGTCGGTGTCTACTACTAAAACATATCTTGCAACTCACTCACGCTCACTTTACTGCGACGGGTGTTTTGTTGTTACGAGACAGCACGTGGCCGCCATGTCTCATCCACGACCCACCTTCCCTCTCGAAACAAATGCTAAGAGCACCTCTTTGACGTCAGCGGGCCCAAGGACGCGGAGCGAGTATCGACAAGTATTATTGCATTCCTGAAAGCAGATCAACATTTTTAACATTTCTTGCTTTAAACGTTGGTCTAATGCAATTTTTTTACTTCATTAGAAGATGAATTACTACCCTGATATTTTTTTTGAAGATAAATAACACAATCGTTCTTATCATCCAACAAATGTCGGACAGTATGGAAGTAATCTACTATCTAAGAATGCAAATTAATGTAGACTAACGTTAAGAGGAGTGGTCTTCAGGGAGACAACGTGAGTCACATTCACAATCTCGGTAACGTATGCGGGCCACTAAGAACTACTGCAGTATGACGAAGTGTCAAATACTGTTTACGTTCACAAATGTTTTCAAATAGTATGCATGTTTAATTATCTGAAAAACGCCTGCGGGCCACGAGGAAGTCCTTCGAGGGCCATCTGTGGCTCACGGGCCAGGCGTTGAAGACCCCAGATTTAGACCACGAAATGCTAAAAATTTTGGTATGCCTTCAGTAATGTTTGTAGTTAAAAAAAACTGTAAGTTAAAGATTATTGTGTACCATTCCTCTGAAAGATTATATGAATGGTTTTGCGCCCACTTAAATAATTTAGCTCGCAACGTGCGACTTGGGCAGTTATTGATGTTTAGCCTGTGCGCGGAACATGTTGGCGAAGTAACAGCTGTGATGACAGGATATGACAACGGTGCGGCAAGGAGCGATCGGCGAATAGCATCGGTGCATCGACGAGAGTGACGGCGAAAGGCAGGGGGAGAGAAAGAGCAGTGCATTGTGTGTAGGACGGACAGAAAAGTTAGACTGGTAGTATCGACGAATACTGGATAGGATGAAGTTCCAGAACAATATATTTCAAGTGTTAAGCGTCTGACGTAATTAGGAAACTGCAGTTCGTGATCAATATTTCTCTGTAAGAAGTTATTAGGTACTCGAATATTAACTGTTTTGTAGAGATGATGGTATATCGCGAAAATTGTTTGCGCCAACAAACTCTTGAAAATATTGTAGCTTCTTGTGACATGTATGATTGGGTGATATACGTCTGATATAACGTAGCTGTCTGCAGACCAATAATAGGCATAAAATATTACAATATCGGTACTCTTATTGGCTCATTCAAATAGGGTAACAGCTCCACGTACAAGCGAAAGCCAGTAATCGTTTCATAAGCCGACAGCAAACAGTCAAGTTTTCCCTCGATAAGCCATCATTAAGGACCCCTGTTTTTCGCGAAAAGAAATTTGCCTCACTTTGTTTCAGTTTCTTACGTACACATATGCAATTCTGCTTAGTGGTTATTGGCAGCGTGTCTATAATGAAGAGCCGTATATCATTTGACTCAGCCAATAATAATAAAGTTCCTTCAACAACACACGTCCGTGATTTGTTGGTAGAATCTCAAGGCTCGTGAGAGTTAAAGTATCCAATCACAAACCATGAATCAGAACTGCAGGTTTGCACGTAAGGCATTGAAACAAAGTGGGGCAAAATTCTTTTCGCGAAAATCAGGGGTCCCTAGCCATCATTAGATGATGGTTTATTGTGGGAAAACTGTACTGTTTGCTGGATTTGACCTACGTTCAGCTTACACGTTTTATCTTGTGCGTGGAGCTGTTACCCTATTTGACTGAGTCAGTAATAATAATCCCGCTATTGTAATATGTTATGCCTATTATTGGTCTGCAGACAGCCATGTTGTGTCAGACGTACATTATCCAATCATATATGTTGTAAGAAACTACAGCGTTTCGAAGGGTATGTTGGCACAAAACATTTTAGCTGTTTACCATCATCTCTAGTGATATGACTTAAAACTTGAGGCAAGTGGGTATTGCATGTTGTGTTGTAGATAATTGTATTTGACTACGGTATTTGCAAGTTGGCCTGGAAGTTAACGGCCAGGGGCACACCTAGGTCTACAAGGCGAGGGTGATACTGCGATGGTTCGCTATTGTCTTACGCAGGGATAGAGGTGTAGGGAGAAATGCAGCACCCAGTCTTAAAGCTGGGAGGTAGCATAAGATTACACTCTCCCCGGCCGGGAATCGAACACTTGACCTTTAACCCGCATCGCCAGCAGCTCTAACCATTAAGCCAAGCGTTCGGATAAAAATAATTTTAGCATAACTCCTAGAAAATAATTAAGGAAATTCGATGTTAATGTTTTATTTTATTAGTCCTTCATCTCTATTGAGCCTAACTGCACACTGGACATTGTGACAACATAAGGTATTGTTATAACAAGTAGCTGTCATTAGTACAGAATCTGAGAGAGTAAACTTCTCCTTTCGCCTGAGCGGCGCACATTTCGGCCGCTACATTTTTATTGCTTCGATATCCAATACTTGAAGAATTATGTATACACAAACTTACAAATCTTTGAAGGCCAACCTTCCAAGAAAAGTAAACTTTTAAATATTTACCAGGACCTAGTGTTATTCGAAGTTAATTCCCGCAGACGCGCCACTTGCTTTCCGCCATTCTCCTTCGCAAACAGGAATGCGGAGTCTTAATAAACGCGCTTCTTGTAAGCGGATTTGTAGAGATTACTGCGGGTAAGTTTATTCAGAGCCATGAATCCTCTTACTTCTCGAGTGGGCGAACCCTTTCGCTGGAAAAAGAGAGAAAAAAATTACCGCTCCTCTAGAATTTGTGAGAAATCAGCACCCATCCTCTTACCAGGTTTTGATACGAGATTGCCGTTATACAGTCTGTGGAAGACGCGAAGAAACGCTAGGAGCTGCACCATCGCGCCTTGCAGACAGACAGAATGGTGACTCAGTTGCTTGTCTGTTGAAGAAGCTCGTTGGTTTCCATTTTGACGTACCTACGAGGATTTAACTGTGGTAGTAGTTTATGAATAGTATAAACTGCATAGTGATATATACTTAACTATCGCGATAAACCTTTTTTGCGGTCTTCACAAAATTGGGAAGGATCTATATATCGAGTTCACTTGGTTACCAACAGAGAGCAGACATGTGTAGTTTTTGCAGTAAGTGACCGATGTATCAAATATATGATCACAATTTAAATGTTCGACATATTTTATTTCTGTTACTGAAGTTCGAAGCCTCAGTATCACAAAGTAGGGTAGATTTACCTCGTACAGTACATATTAATACAGGTGACATTTTCAATCAGAAAAAAATAGTTACATAACATAGCCAAACATACATTCTAGAGTGTCACCGTCGCAGGACAAAGCCGCGTGTAGGGAATGTGTCAATAGATGGTCCGTTTTGGTGAGAATAAATTTTTAAGAAAAATTGAAAATATAACCTTTCTAGTGTATAACAGTAATGTTTAATATATGTGTACACTCAATATTGTTCGTTCAAAATACTTGTAGATTAAACGCGCGCGCGTGTGTGTATATATATATATATATATATATATATATATATATATATATATATATTCGGTAATAAAAATTGTAATTGTATATTTTTAGTTTTCACTTTACACCAAATATTTAACTCAACAGTCCAGCAAACCATGCTTGTTTTATAGGCCTAATAACAGTACTTTTGGAATAATTCGGTACAGAAAGTTATAAAGTTACATGAATACGATAAATAGTTTTAAACGCGATGTTACAGGTAAATTATAATTTTATTTTATTACTTACTACGTTGACATGTACGTCTATAATGAGATCCATACACTATATTTTTAAGGTAAATAATTGTGCAGCTTTGTAAATGGACGGGCGAATTTAGTGCTTAAAATTGTAACGAAGATTAATGTTAATTTTAAGCTATATGGGAGTTTATACGGATACGGTTAGCTATAATATGGTAAAAGTTAAGATGCATAAAATTGACAAACCTAATAATTATATTTAAATATTTGTTACTTTATCTTTTTGACTTTCAGAAAATCACGTTTAAACAAAAACAAATAAAATGTTACTTCGGAGAACAGCACTTATTTATCGACATTAAATTTAGTCACTGCACATGTCTACGATGGAGCGTACGCCGTCTGCATCACAATATCGAAAATTCAGAAACTCACCTCCATACGTCAGTCACGTAGCTTTGCCGCTCATATAGAAGTTAACCTGGAATTTTTCTAATGTAATTTAAATATATGCACGTTTTAGTAAAAAAATTTCGCAAATTTATTTTAGCGTAAGGTAAAATTGCATTACATATATATTTCTGACACGTTGGTTTATTAGTAGTTAAACGAAAATTTCGCGACATTTTTTTGGACAGACGTTATAATTCGAGCTACTGTGCATGTGAGATACTTTTGTGATAGTGCAACTGTATATTACACTCGTATCTGATGAGCCTGATCCAATAATAAATGTGCATGAAAACACTCACGGTATCCCTCGCTAACTTGTCACATGTACAGGTCACATACTGGAGAAGCAGTCAATGCTCAAGTAAGTGAGGGCAAAGTGTACACAGAACCATGGAGTATAACTAGGGACCCATGTTATTCGCGAAAGAATGTTGCCCCAATTTCTTTCAGTGCCTTACATGAACATGTATAGGTGGTTCACTTTAAAGTAAGCACTGTTCAACACTCATAATAAAAAAAAAATTATTTATTGGTGCTATAGAAGTATAATTTTGAGAGTTATGAAATGTCTGCACTGGTTTTTAGTTACATGGAACTTTTCATTTTTAAAATAGTAAAAATAGAGTCATAATGACTAGGGCCCTGAAAAATTCGCGTTTTCTTTCCGACACAAGCCATAATTCCAGCAACTGCACGTTCGTGTCACTTTCGCAATTGGCCCTTGACTTATTTGACATCTTCTGGAAGTCGCTGAGCCAATAACAAAAATGTAACTAATCACATGCCCATTTTACCGTGGAAGCGAGCTGCTAATGAGCAACTGCTGTCTGCTTGAGAAAACATACATTCTTGGAGGCTAGCCTGCTGGTCAGCGAACCCGCGAATTTTCCCGGGCTCTAATAATGGCTCAGAGAAAGTTGTAAGCAGTGCTCAGGTTATTCTGAACAGCCTGTACCACTCTGCTTCATGGTTATTGGCAGCGTGTCTGTGTGAAGAGCCGTATCTCATTTGACGGAGCCAATTACAATAACGTTCCTGCAACATCACACGTCTGTGATTTGCCGATAGATTCGCACGTCTCGTGACTGTTGAAATATCCCATCACTAGGGCCACGATTTTGTCGCGAAAAAATTTTGCCCTACTTTGTTTCAGTGTCTCACGTGCACATCGGCAGTTCTGTTTCAAGGTTATTGGCAGCGTGTCTATGTTCAAACACGTTTCTCATTTGACGGCACCAATCAGAATAAGATTATTGTGAGTGTGTACGTCTATAATTTGCCAAGGCAAGTGAATGTAAAATCATCCAATCACAGAGGATGTAGCAGAGCTGCAGGTGTGCACATGACGCATCGAAACCAAATGTTGCAAAAATCTTTTCGCCATAAAATCGTGGCTCTACCCATCACTGACCACGAAGCAGAACTGCAGACCCAAAGTAAGGCACCGGAACAAAGTGGGGCAAAATTCTTTTCACGAAAAACAGGGGCCCCAATGTATAACTAGAGATTATGTTGTATCGCGAAAACGTTTTGTATCAACATACCCTTACATTGTAGTTTCTTGCAGCAGGTATGATTGAGTTGTATACGCCTGACAAACGTAGTTGTCTTCAGACCAACGACAGGCCCCAAATATTACAATACCGGGAATCCCATTGGCTCAGTCGAATAGGGTAACAGCTGCACGTAAATACAAAAGCCAATGATATTATGGTAAGTTTAACGTACGTTGAGACACAGCAATCAGGCAAATTTTCCCGCGATAAGCCATCATCTCTTTGTATAACCGTACAACAGATAGGTCGTTGAGCTCGTGAAATTTCCTGGTCTTTACGTATTAGACTGAGCCTGAAGAATTTTGAACGAATAACAAACTATCAATAAGTCAAAGTCCGAATCCCGTGCTACCAGGTTGCAGGTGAAACTTGCTGCTCAGAGGAACATCAGCCAATTAACAAGCAACGAACTCTTGAGAATATTTAAGGTAAAGGATTCCTGATTTTCAAAAGAAGATTTTTGAGTCAACTTGTTCCGATGTGTTTCATGCTCATCTGCAGTTCTACTTCAATGTGATTGTCAACGTGTCTTTGCGGAAAGACGTTTCTCATTTGACTGTACCAAACAGAATAAGGTTGCCGCGACACTACACGTCTGTGACTTGCAGTAAAATGCGACGGCACGTAAGAATTAAAAACATGCATTCATTAGCTATGAAGAAAAGCTGCAGATGTACACATAAAGCACTGAAAGAAACTGATTCACCAAAAACAGGGGTCCCTGTTTAAGATAGTTGAGTCTGTCTTGCTGAAGGCCATTATACCTCATGGCATTTTCCTGTTCATAAATAAGAAATTCGATTATAGACAGAAATTATGGTAAGAGATGATGTTATATCGGGAAAATGTTTTGTGCCAACATATCCTTGAAAACACTGTAGTTTCTTGCATCGTAAACGATTCGGTCATATACTTCTGACACAACGTAGCTGTCTGCAGACCAACAATAGGCATCAAATATTACAATAGCGGTATTCTTATTGGCTCAGTCAAATAGGGTAACAGCTCCAAGTACAAGCTAAAGCCAGTAATCTTCTGGTAAGCTGAACGTTTGTTGACGCCCAGAAAACAGTCAAGTTTTCCCGCGGTAAACCATCATCTCTAACTATGGTATATAGCGAAACATTTTTGTACTAAAATTCTCTTGAAAACACCGTGGTTTCTTGCGACATGTGTGATTGTGTGATATACATCTGACACAACGTAGCTGTCTGCAGACCAATAACAGTCATCAAATATTACAACAGCGGGATTCTTATTGGCTCAGTCAAATAGGGTAATAGCTCCAAGTACAAGCTAAAGCCAGTCTTCTTTTTCATAAGTTGAACGTACGTTGAAACCTAGCAAACAATTAAGTTTTCCCGCGATATACGATCGTCTCTATGCATAGAATATTCGCCCAGGCGTGATTTTGGGCAGTTGTATGAACAGAACGAGCAACTAACGTACTAAAAATAACTAATGACAAAGGCCAAAGAATACAGTGACGTGTGAAATGTAGCCATTCTGTCGGAAGAACTTGTGAAAATTCTGTCTCTTCACTGGCTACCTCGACTTTCATCTGACAAGATTTGTTTACGTGGAGCTGAGGATTGTCGCACAAGCATCGGCCGGCCATGACAGTGAAGAAGCTTCTGTGCAGTAGATAAATAACTGCGCCTGTGTTGCGAGATAACTTTCTAAATGCGTCGTCTTATAATAAAAAATTAAACGGAAAGTCCATGTGTGTACGACGCCCCACCTTCATAAGGTCACTGGTGGTCGTTAAAGACGAAACCACTTTCTTCCTCGCTAGAGTTCGGAGGTGAGGCGTGGCTTTCTCCCTTCACGTGACATATTGGTCACCTTGTCTGGTCGATACACGCTGTTCACGGTCAATACAGCAATTTTCTAACACGTCCTGCCTGAAGTTTCATGGCACAGAAGAAAGCGAACTATAAGGACGATGCTGACTTGTTACGTTTTACCACGTCAGGATTACTACAAGGAATTGGGGAATGTTAGTGAAATAGTTATAAACAGTCAGTCAGTTCTTACTTAACATAAATGTATACCTTCAACGAATACCGATGTATTTTTTAACAAGCGTGTTCTATTGCAAATTTGCCTTCACCTTATATGATACAACATCCTCCCCTTTCCTGATATAAGACTATCCAACCACTTGCAGATTTGTCCTTCGTGTCCCAGTAATTGCTATTGTCATTTTATATAGGGCGTATCTTTATTGGTATCAAATATTTTGAAGATGTGTTCCTCACATCTGAAAAAAAAAAAAAAAGAACACATAATGTGTGTGTTTGAACTTGGGTCGAAAATCACTTATTTCTGAGTTACACAGGGGTTGGTAAAGGCATAACAGCAACACATACGTATACGAAACAGAGTAATTATATACACACCAGTAGTGCATATAAAAACAACAAAAACCAGCAACACAAGTTTTACAAGCTAAAGGATGAAACAAATTTCTCTCCGTAATAGAATGGTCAACATTTTTGTTTGTGTAAAATATCTTTCACAAAAAAATTTTGTCTATTGGCAACAAAATTTGTGTGTTGAGTATGCCCATTTTGAGTTATTCTATAGTTATTTACAACCACCATCCTAAAAAAATTAGTTGTACTACAGCAATCCGTTTCTACTTTGAAGTGATACATTCGTTTCGACTAAAACTGCTATCCGATAAAATTGGTTTTTATTGTGACTTCCTTACTACATCATACTAATTTTTTCCTGGTTGTGTGATAGCCAATATATTCGTTATTTATTTACAGAACTTATTTTTCAATGTTTGAAAACACATCCTGCCACATTTGTTAAATGGTCAAATTAATTCAGTTACCGGTACCTCTTCGTATGTTTAAGTCAACTATTCGTAAACAACTTGAGAAACAGAAAACGTTGCTAACCAAAACTTCAAATTCAGTAAGAACTTGACCGGAACGAAATCAGTCATTTAGAAACTAACCCTAAATATTGGTAATATTTATTTATTCCGTGATAGTTCCATGGTATTCATTAAAAATATTAAATGTAATATTCATTCCATAGGTAAACACAGGTTGTACAATATTACGTACTGATATTACTGCGAAAAGTAACGGTAGTTTGTTTTAATTTTTTCTCGATGGTCATACTTACTTTTCTGTCGTTTGCTTTGAAGTTGTTTACATACATTGTATTCCACGTCTTAATTTGTCTTTTCAACCCAATAGGAGGAATGCCCAGTTATCGGAACGATAGTAGAGATAGTCTTTTGAAGCATACATTATATATATATATATATATATATATATATATATATATATATATATATATATATATATATTGTTTTCAGATGTATTTTATTTTCCGCGAAAAATAATTTTTACGTTGTCCCTTTTAAGAGTTACAATTCAAAAATGTGTGGAATCTCTTTTTTGTTTCGTTTATGTGATCATACCTGTAAACCATACAATTACTTCGAAATATGTACAAAACTAAGCGATATTAAGGAACGCATCATTATCACACAAAACATTTTGATAACTCAGCGGGTTCGATAGATATCGAGGGTTAATGAAACCCACATTTTACTTTTTTATTTTGTCCCTTTTCAAAGAGTCCTTTAATGACTTTTTCGACACGTGTATAAGTAACAATTACAACTGCATGTCATCGGATCCGTGTTACGTCAACGATTAGTTCAAAAAGTAATTTACCCTTTTAAAGTCTTTTAAGGGGAAACATTTTAACAAATTCTAAAACTTTTTTGAAAGGTTAAAGCAGTGTTGCGAAGCATAAAACACAGCTGTAGCTCGCCGGGTTCGATAGGTATAAATGATTTAAACAAACATTTCACGTATTTTTCGTTCCCATATGGCCAGAATTTTGACAAATATAAATTTTGTTTACTTTTAATGTCCGTTTCATTGAATAATAATAACGATAGTCGGTTGATTTCGAGGCATAGCGACGATTAATTTGAAAACAATTTTCATTCCCATTTGTGCGGAATTAAAAAAAAAAATTGTAAAATCGCTCTTTAGATATTTAAGTAGGCATAATTCTTTATAAAAATTGACAGTCGAAAGTTCACATTGTTCGATATACATCGATGTAAAGTCGAAAAATGTATCTCACTAATTTTACCTCCTTGGGGTACAGTCTAAACTGAAAAAATAAATTTGGCCTCATCCTGAATCAAAGAACTTGTAGGCCTATCTCTACCGAATCGATAGAAATGGAGGAATAATCTAAAACTAAGTTCACCTATCGTCACCTTCTAAAGGATATAACTTCGAGAAAATAAATTGAAATCATCTTTTAGACATATCTAAATGTATGCAATTAAAATAAAATCACAGTAACATCCCGTTTGGTTTGGCTTACATAGATTATTTATAAAAAACATATATTTTCACCATACAGGGATCAAATTTGGAAAAAGATCTTGAAGTTACTGTTTGGGGTCAATCCCGTGTCACAATGTTACAGTTTTTTGGATGGTAGATTGCGCCCGAAACAAAACGCGAAATTTTTCTGGTACTTAGGTAGAAGGGGTGGCCATTCGTATAGAAACTTGTGGGAGATACATGAAACTACATTTTTGGATGTCACATCATGGTGACCCCTGTTTACTAACTTATTCGTACGGTAAGTTCGTATTCAAGTCTGTATTTCAAGCAAATGTGTAGCTAATCAACGTAAATAGTTACATAGCTTATTTACTTTAAATTCTGAGATGTTTGTATTGTTTAAAGGTGTATAAGATAACTATAAATAACCTCAAAGGGGCTCAACGTCATAACGTGGCACCCAAAAAAAAAACGGCATGAACTACGTCACAACAAGCCATCTCCTTACTATTCTTAATTCCTCGCCTACGTGTATGTATTTGTAGGGTAAGTTTGGCAACACTGAAAGCCGGCGCCCTGTTCAGTGCGTTGCAACCTCCCCCTCCCCTCCTGACGATCAGACGTGCGGCGCGCGCGCAACATCGCCGCGAGATATACGGCTATGTGCGGTCAAGTGGAACCGCACGCTCGGGCGAGACGGCGTGAAATGGGGCAAGTTTAATCCTCCCTCACACTCCCTCTGGACTGTCCTCCTCCGGCGACTGCACCGTGCAACACCACCGGCACAGTTGTCGCTCAAGCCGTTCCCAAGAGAGCTGCTGGTGGTTAGGTACACGCCTATAAGGGTGAAGCAAACGTGTAGTATTCAGTCGATCGAAACACTGCGCCCGGGGCTAACAAAATATTGGACTTTGTAATATGGAATTAATACTTAGACGCACTGGAAAATCTATCAAATAATTAAAGTCAACTTAGTGTCTACTGTTATTAGATTGTGCAATTTGTGACACGCACAGAGAGTTTTTGGACAAACCGCACACGTGATGTGTTAAAGCTGCACAGATTTAATTGAGCCTGTCTAAGAGAGAAACAATGATTCAAATAAAAGGTAGCCAATATAAATAAAAAAACTTAATGTTACACACAGCACGCGATTATCCAGTGTCTCTACTAATAAATTTTTCCCAGTTAAATTGAGTTTTTGTATACATTTTCTCAACGTTTTTTATCACATTTTGTTTTAATAATATTTTGTTATATTTTCACGTTTTATACAGAAGAGCTTGTTATTTTTTTATGCCACTCTATATTAGATCTTTATTTACCTTAAAATGCGACTTAGGTTTCTAGACATTTGTTTTTTAATTTCACAGAAAGAAACATGTAGCTATTACAGTTTTATGTTGGACGTAATTAAATCAGTAATTTGAGAAAGAACAATAGTCAATTTCCTACCAAAATTAGTTATGTAATTTACAATTTTGTACACACGTGAACATGTATGTTATTAAGCTACATTAACGTCATTTGCGAATGTAGCAAGGCACTGAATTACGAGTTCATCTAAGAAACGTTATATTTTATTGACTATTTCTGTACAAATTTATAACACACACAACTCATAATTGAGTTCTTTTGTTTCTCGTACGATTGATTCAATTATTAAGCCATTCTGACTTATATCAATAAAAATAACAAACTACATCAGTTTAAATTTCCTCAGCACACGTGCGACTGACACAAGCATTTTTCTAGAGGCTTTTCGTTTTCTTTCGACAAGGGGACCCCAGGATATTCGTCGAGTGCAGCGTTGAAGTGACCGGAATATCTGGGGCAATTTACTAAACAGAGGAATGCCTGTAGACCTCGAGGACGTTAAAACGCGCCCCAACATACTTCCGCCAGTAGAAGCAACAAACGGGGGCACATCGCGATAATTTGATAAGTACGTTAACTCATAGAGGGTGTTGTCTGTCACGTGACCAGCAGGACGCCATGACGCTGCTCGAGGTCCTGACCTACCGTGCTAGACCGTCGTAACCACGTTCACAACCAACCTGCCCGGGTTATCACAAGGTGAGAGACGACCAGCAAGTATTATACAATAACTGAAGTTTACAGTAGGCAAAGTATCAACGCAAGCTTCTCCGCGGATAACAGTAATCTAAGTGAAGTGTGCGTTATTAGATAATTATACATTTTATACATTTATAAACAGTAACGCTTTCAATTTAAATTACGCTACTCAGTTGTAATGGCTGTCGTCAAGCATAAGTACTATTTTGTATACACCACAATGTCAAATAACCAACAAGATATTCCAATGAAGCCCAGCATTTTTAGTTGGGTTGCGTTAAAACATGTTATATTCCTGAGAAACCTTTTACTAACACTTCTCCGGACAAGCTGGAGTGTGTAGTTAAATACACGCCGTTGCTAGCCAGTGTTGCTGAGTCTCAAAAAACCCACATTTACATAAACGAACTAAGCACGAGAAAATAAGCAGCAAAAAAGAAACGAACCAAAAAAAACCGGAAATGGCCGTAGTTAACAAGCGCGAGCGCGCACACACACATACACACACACATATATATAGACACACACACATATATATAGACACACACACATATATATAGACACACACACACATATATATAGACACACACACACATATATACATAGACACACACATATATATATAGACACACACACATATATATAGACACACACACACACACACTGACAGACAACTCGTTGAATTGTAATATGAACGTAAATTTTTCTCAATGATGTTGCTTACTTAGTTAATTAAAAGATTACTGCACGATTTTTCGAAATTCCACAACCAAGAAGTGAAAATTGGTGAAAAGGGCCGGAGAAACTTTTCAATGAATCGCCGATGTATCTAGTGACCCAACGGGCTATTGTCGCAGTTTTAATTTCAAAGGGTTCCACATAAAGTCTAAAATCTTATTCTAATGGTTTTTCGAAATTCGGCCACTAATATGACGAAAAGACATGGAATAAGTTTCGGAAAAATGTCCTCGATGTCTGTCGATTCAGTCGAGGTTTACAATTGTTTTTTGTTTCAGGATGACGATTACGTAAGTACACATAAGTAGTTACGAAGGTTTGGAGCCAACAACGTCACGGAGAGTGTTCGGGTGAAAATAGGCCAGTGGATTCTAGCCTATCACGAAATGGCACACACGTATAGATGTTTGAGTTCAAGCATGTGCTCAAAGAAAACGCGGATTTTTCAGGTCCCTGAAAATTGTAATGTTTGAAATGAAGACCTTCAGGTGTCAGAGAACATTGTATATAGTAGTGTAGGAGGTGTGTGCGCGAAGCCAGGTTCACACGGGCAGGCGGGTTTCAGAAAGCCAGGAACACACGAACAGCCCCCTCTACGCCCCCTGTGCAGGACTGTGAAATCCGTACCTCTCCCCATCCACCCCGGGCAGCGTGTTTATAGGCGGGCGGGCGCCACTGCTGCAGGCACAATAAAGCGTCGTTGATGCTGATGAGTCGCCCGGGTCTAGTCGTAAACCTCACCCCCATCGCCCTCCGTGCAACAACGGCACAACTACTCGTCTTCTTCCTACTTGCGAGATCCCTACTTCCTTCCGCTGCCGTCTCCCCATCCTCTCTCCATCCCCTACCCACCTTTAACTACTTCTCCTACCAACATTTGAAACTAACTCTCCTATTTTACCTACGTACCATAAAACGGGGTGAATAGGATCACCGTGGGGTGAATGGGATCAAATTTAGAAACAAATTTCTCGCCGACAACTTTTCTTTTTAAAAGTTACGTTCCAATAAAACTACCTGTAAACATCATTAATTTGCCTACCAAGAAAAAAAGTTTCTGAAGCAAATATTGCACCGATAATTTTGTTCTAAATCTTTTGATCCTATGCACCCCGTTTTACGGTACAGATTAATGTAAATAAATATCGAAAACATATCAACGTACTAAGAATGCATGGGTTTACGAACATACACCATTGCTTATAATTTGTTGTTGAAACCTGTGATAACATTTAACACGCAACACACGAATCTAACAACACAGATTATCGTATAGGAAAGAACTGGTGTACGTGATGAAAAATTAAATAAACAAATAATTATAATTTTTTTATATTTATTAAGGAACTCTGAATTGGGACTCCAGTTAAACTACAACAAAACATATAAACGTAAATATTTTTTTTCACGTACACCAGTTCTTTCCTTTACGAGCAACTATGTTGTTGTCTTCGAGGGTTGAATGTTTAATGTTGTTACAGGTTTCAGCAACCAACTATAAGCAATCGTGTATGTTCATATAGCACTTATTATCAAGTTTCATTGCAACAAACTTCAAACATCTCATAACTCAACGTGTTAACGTCATGCTAACAATGTGTGTCCATTTAAAGTATAACGAGTGATGTGCGTTTTCTCAATTTGTTTAGTGTCATATTCTGATAATAAATGACTGAGAAGTTATATATATATATATATATATATATATATATATATATATATATATATATATATATATATACACACACACACACACACACACACACTTACAATTCAAACATTATAATATTGTCATTTGATCAAAATGTCTTGCTGCACCCTGGGACGTAACTTCACTAATAGTATTTTTCGCGCCTTCGGGCTTTAGTTTCGCATCGTCTATCGGACGGGCTAGCTCTGAGTCCGCTACATCCCCCCCATGTCAGTTGATGAAAATTACGGTGTAGCTTTATGTGCAAAGAAAGCACATGAGTTCATGCTCTTGACACTATAACATTAAGTTTTATAATTTATTTACCATTCTCTGTAAGTACACAGATTTTAAGTACCTATACAAGTGTCCGTGTTACGCAATTTCCCGACCGAATATACATAGGATTTTCTTCATGTGGTTGGTTCTGCACCAGTACTTTGTAGTAAGTTCAAACTTCGTGTTGCTGCGTACATTATTTTTGTGGGGATTCGAACTCAGGACCTCTCGCACCGTAGACCGTCTCCTAACCGACTACGCTACGAAGGCCGGCTGCCGTCTTAGTGGTGTCCGTGATTTGGGGACACCAAAAATAACTTATGTATTTCGTAAACAAAATTATGGATTTCAACTCAAGAAAAAGCCTTCACAATTGTGTACTGTAAGTGAAAAGTTTCAGCTTCAAGCTGGTCCAGATAGTCGGATCAGGTTTTTGAGCTGAGTTTAAATTAAGTGAAAGAGATGTCAGAGCCACTTAAGCAGAGCATTCATTAATTCACAATTGCTAGGTCTTTCATTCTTGCACGACATATTTTTCTCCTCACCACCATACACTTAGTAAAGAGTAGAAACTGGAAATTACTCGTTGTCAATGAACGCCAAGGCGTTACACTCATACGGCGAAGGAGGTGGAAGGGAGAGGGTGAAAACCGGTAATGGATAGAGTCCGACGCCCATTATGACTCACAATTTATGGGCAAACGAATCAACACAACTGGTTACGAGTTCTCTGTAATTAGAAATTCCTTTCGTCGTTAGCTTTTCCCTGTGAAACCGTCTTACGTAAGGTAACTACTTTTACTTTGTGTGAGACTAAGGCTAGATACATATGAAAGCAAAGTGCACTAACCCTGGTGCTTACTTTTAACCAGTCGTTGCTGGGATGTTGGTGAATTTGTGTAACTATATACGAACTCGCCCACTAAAGAACGCTCACGTGTAAAATTATTCACATAGTAATTTTATGGTATTACTTTGTCCGGCAATGTGTGAGTTAATGAAAACTATTGCCAACTGATAGTTCAATGCAGGTTTTTTTTGGCAATATCCAGTGTACTCTATGTCTTAAACTGATTCAAACAGTAGGCTACATGTCATTCAAACTGGAGCTTCTGAACATATTTTAGAGATTCTCAATTGAAATAATCGCCTAATACAGAACGTTCAGAGGTTACAGAAAAGTTTTAGAGTCGAGCAATATAGGATATATACTCCACTCCTTTAGACATTTTGCAGCCTAAGT
Source organism: Medauroidea extradentata (assembly GCA_003012365.1). NCBI lineage: Eukaryota > Metazoa > Arthropoda > Insecta > Phasmatodea > Phasmatidae > Medauroidea > Medauroidea extradentata. The sequence goes on along the minus strand of PNEQ01107321.1, from coordinate 41,078 downwards.
TGTCTGTTGGTTTACTGCTGGCTTAGTGAGAGTCAATCTTAGTACTGATATTTGTAGGTAATTTTCTTGCACTTTGGTATTGATTCAAAGTATTTTGGGCATGATTGAGTCAAAGTCTTTTGGGAATGATTGTTTCAATGTCTTTTGGGCATGATTGATTCGAAGTCTTTTGGGCATGACTGTTTCAAAGTCTTTTGGGCATGATTGATTCAAAGTCTTTTGGGCATGAGTGTTTAAATGTCTTTTGGGCATGATTGTTTAAATGTCTTTTGGGCACTCTGATAAACATTAAATGCAATCCAGGCTGTTTCCAAATGATTTCATGAAATTTGTCAACGCTTAACAAGGAGACAAACACTATAGTGTGGCGAGAAACTGCGAGGTAAGCCTATGTTTGCTTGCTTACTACAGTGTACTCTTTATGCAAGCAGCGGGGATCAGTAACGGACGTTGGCGTGGTTAAGCCGAGGGTAATCCTGACAACTGACAAGCCGAGGGTAAGTGGAGTGGCGTCGGTTATAGAAATGCTTTTTAGACACTTAGTTTGGGATGAGGAGTGGACAAGCGTACCCAGAAAATGCCCACTTGTTACAAAGGTATAATTTAAATTTTTTCTCCTGATTGATTTACGTGTCTTAACTAGAACCTGACAAATTTCTAGAATTCCTATGAAGATATGAGATACCTCAAACACGTGTATAGTGAGGTAACGTGAAGAATTGAATGACAGTTTATCAGCTACTTCTTGAAAACGAGATTTGAAGACATGCTCGCAAGGAAACAATGACTTGGGCAGTAACCGTTGTCTGCATTGAGAAGAGGAAAATATTGGTACGTGATTTAAGATGCAGAAACAATCTATGAGTATGTGTTTTGCAATTTTTTTTACATAGGCATACTTATTTCGTCACAGTTTCTACGGTATTAATAAAATTGTAACAGATCCAATGGCTGTGTGGTCGACACCGAGATGAACCAAAAGTCAGTGGTAGCATAAATGTAGGTTCGACAGGTGACTAAGCCCCTCTAATTAAATTAAACACATATATTCCTAATGTTTTTCCAGCCAGGACTCTGGTAGGCCATGGTCCCAAGATTTACAGCATACGGCCGTTTTATATCAACAACCATGTAAGGTATACCAAAGAAGACACTTAATATTATAAAACAAAACGCTTATCTACCATGTTAAAACACAAAAACAAATATTTTTGAAAGGTAGGTGTTATTCTGAATAAGGAATACACCCAAGTATTCACACAATCACACACTCTTAAAATACAATTCACAAAGGTAAGTTGACCAAACCATGAAATAAGTATACCTATTTATTGTTATTTGCAACTCATGTCACTTAAACATTTTATACATTTTTGTATAACGTAAAACCTTTCTAAACAAACATAAATAACCCTATTTCAATTTCAGAGATAATTTTATCGTAACATGTCAACCGTCATAACACAAGTTGGACAGTGCAATACCATAAACATGTTGCCGACGGAAAATTGGTATTTTGTTAAGTATTTTGTTTAAGTGTATCATTGTACTTTTGTTATTTTTGATATTTTAATCTCGGAACAATATATTTATAACGTACTGGGCAGTATTTTTCTCGCAATACGTACAACTACCCATTAGTTGCAGTTATGCCGACACTGGAACAAGCGTAGTTTTTATCTTTATTCAGCAAGGGAAGCTGGGGATGCGACATATACGACTCTCGAGCCCAGCAGCGCCCGCGGTGGCTGAGCCGACAACTTTGTCTCCGTGGTCTGACGATTCAGCCACTGCTACTGTATTGGCCGGCTGGTATCCGTGACTTTCACCAGCACTGAAACACGCTACCCATTGTACCCAGCTATAAAAACCTCGACATAGACCAACATTCCGAGATACTTGTCTTACCATCTTCAGTTGGATGGGACAAGCTTCCGTGTTAACATGTTTCATCACTTCTCACAAACGTCAGACATGCCCTTGAGTGACAACACTTTCTCTAACAAGCTTGCTGTCGAAATTTATTTGAATGCATTGTTAATACAAATACAGCGACAGCATGGGTGTAGCAAGGTAAACTGTACTTTGCGACGTCTGTACAATCTCATGACTTGGCTGTCAGTAGTGGCGAGGCACGAGTGTGATGCCACTTCTAATAGGCCACTATTGTATTTGTACAGACGTGGCCAAATACAGCTTACCTTGCAACACACACACCGCACCACTGTACAAATATATTATCTGTTTATACAACAGCGTGTATACAAAACAGTGAACGTCTTCAACTATCAGATAATTAGGATGTAATCATAGGTTGTCACCTCAACATGTTATATGATACGTAACTGTATTACATACGTTTGTATCTGAGTATTCAAAACCTTACATTTACTCCACCAGTTTATACATTTTACCATTTCTTTACGAAACGACCTCGAATAAATCGTTTTTGTGGTACACAGTTACCACGTATGACACCCGCCCCCCCCACACACACATATATATAGGGCCTATATATATATATATATATATATATATATATATATATATATATATATATATTGGCCTACGTATATATAAACAATCGCATACTAAGAAATTATTTTCTAATTTTTTTCGAGGAGTCCTTCAATCAACAAGACATAAGACAGGAATCAAAAACCTATGTATCATTAATAACTAAACACAAATTAATGGTTTTTATTCTTAGCTTCTAGCCAGTTCCGATAAATTCATGTAAATTCTTTTTACACATAATTCCTTACGTTCAGAAAATACTCTTCGTGCAGCGGATGCAATCAGCCGTTGTCTGAACAAATATAACAAACATGAAACTACTCATATCATTGTACAGATCTTTCAGGTTTATATTATCATTCATATTTGTTTCAATTATTTACTTGCATTGCACAGGTTTCGTGTTGCCTGCCTGTCATAAACAAATACCACAGAATCAACTGTGTGTTTCTTATGGCCGCAGGCGTATCCCCGTGTTGTGTGGATTTTAACTTTGAATCAACTGTGTAAGACCACTGTAAGAGATTATACTTATCTACTGGTTGGTACTGAAGCTAGGATTCCACACATATGAAATTCTGATTATTAAATTCATGCAAGCGTAAAATGTCTAAATTGTTTTATTGAAAGAGGGCCCGCGGTGGCCGAATGGGTTGACCATTTGCCTCCCACCAAGGCGATCTGGGTTCAATTCCCGACGGGGTCGGTCCCCGGATTTTCGCATGTGGAAATAGTGTCGGACGATGCGTTGGTCGGCAAGTTTTCTCGGGGATCTCCCGTTTTCCCCGCCCCTTTATTCCGGCGTTGCTCCACACTCACCTCATGTCGCCCCTCACCAGCGCTGAAGACCTCGATGTTAAGCGCTGTCCTAAATCTGTCACTCACTCGTATCGCAAGAATACAGCTGGTGTACGGTGCACGTTCAAGACCTAGAAGTGCGAATTGGCTTGGATGATACAGCACTCGCTACACGCCACACCCTAGACTGTAGGCATTAAGTCTCTGACCTAGCATGCAGTCTTCTCGCCTATAACTCGTCTATACGAGACATTCACTGGCGACCCTATAGTTAAGTGATGTAATATACACTTGTACTTGAAACTGCACATTGCTGTACCATTTTAAAGATTCTGCACCAAGATTCTCATACCTGAATAGGAAGTAAAATCACCAGTTTTCTACATTTTCGGTCTCGAAAATATTCTTTATAGACAAACTAGCTGTCTCGGCAATACAATGCAATGCCCATTACAAATTTTTGGGTATCCTGTTCTGCCATCTACCACGTTTTGCCTTAAAATTAGTTGTTTTTTTTTTTTAGCAGAAACTTTTGCAGGCGCACGCAAAACCTCCAAAGTTGTTTTCTACATTTTTTTGTGTAACCCGTTCTCATGCCCCTCTACAAAGTTTGTCCCCCCCCCCCTAAAAATTTGAGTTTTTTTTGCCAGTAACCTTCGCGGACGCACAAACGACTCACCAAACATTCATTGCAATCAGATGAACGGTATAGTAAAACGTAGAACACGAACAAACGCACTAGCAAATACACACTGGTATATATGTAAGGACATGGAATTCGTATTCACATGCGACGTGTATCGTTCTTACAGTGCTGCTCATAAGCAGATAAGCAGAAATCACTGAAGCACGTCAAGGAGTTTTTATTATTTATTTATTTTTAAATAAACGACTATCGAGTAAGTTAAAAATTTTAATCAACACTTAGGGGCTTGTTCCCGAGTTTTTTTCAGACTGGTGGCAATAACTCAAATGTTTTGAAAAAAATTTGAGTCGATGTTCAATCACACGATGCACAGTACTGTGGACGCGTTTTTTTTTTCAATAACATACAATTCGCCAGCAAAAAAAAATAATTTCCTTAATTTTTGCTTATTTTCACGACGAAAAACGTGGTACTTTGGGCAATGAAATCTAAAAAACTGTTCAGTATAATTATACAAAAAAATTCAGCTACAAATTATAACATATAAGTGTCAAAACTGTGCAGCGAAATTTTGATATGAGTATTAGGTAGCAATAAAAAAATATTTTGATATGAGTATTAGGTAGCAATAAAAAAATATTTTCGAAATCACTGCAAAACTCAGTAACAAGGTCTTAACATCGAGATCTTTAGCGCTGGTGAGGGTGGCGTGATGTAAGTATGGAGCAGGCTGGAATGTAAGGGCGGCGGAAACTGAAGATCCCCGAGAAAACCCGCCGACCAATGACGTCGTCCGGCATGATTCCCACACGCGAAAATCCGGGGACTGACCCTGCCGGAAATAAACCCGGATCGCCTTGGTGTGAGGCGAGGGGTCTACCACTGGACCACGTCGACCTCCAACGTCTATCGGCCGAAGCTCTCCACACGCTCACCGTACTGGGCTAGCGAATAGTTGTCTGGGAAGATCTGATAGGCTCCTCGACGGACGTCTGTTCGAAACGTATACTACGGAACGTCAGCGTGTTCTCGGAAGGGTGACGTGATCTTGTGAGGGGAGAAAATGTGAAGGTCTCAGACTGCAGAGCTTGCATGACCTTGGCTGCTATTGAGTCGGCAGTAATAATTCATTGGTGACGGACGTCGTTGACTGGCAGCTAACCTGTAATAGATGCTGTTAGTTCAAGTGTTCATCATTAAAGAGAACATTTATCCATTAACAAATGTTCACTTATCATTGTTTATTGCAGACTTAGCTCCCAGATACGTGGTTTAATTTTGGAATGAAGGGCAGCTGTTAACTAGCGACGTTCCAATGATTCTGCTAGGAAGCAGACTTTTTTCACAGCAGCTCGATTCGGAATTATTATAGGTTATTGCTTCTAGTAAACACCTGCCACGCGATTGAAGGTTTTATTAAAATTGGAGAAAATGTTTTCCTTTTTCCTCGTGCATTGAGAGGCGAAGATAGTGTGAACGTTCGTTGTTCCTGTACGGGCTGCCCTTTCACTGCTGTTTGCAATCAACAGTTTCCTCCAGCCTCCGATTCCCTGGAAAAATGCCCACGTTCCTCCACCATTAGCTCTACGTAGTTAGCTAATCACTTTTGAAAGCTTCCGACGTTTGTACAAGAAAAGAAAATACGGCGCTGTAGAACAGTTCACTAGTACTTGTATGTCTATAAAGTGGTGTTTTAAGACCTCTATAAACATAATTGCAGTCATTTTAAACAAAGGTTTATTGGGGGGGGGGGGACTAAAAGTAACCAAATTAGAGTTTATAAAGTAAAATTTAAAAAAAAATTAAATATATTGTAACATGAGCTTACTTTTGTGTGTTGGCTGCCAATTTAAGGATGACTAAATCCCTATATATTCTATCCATAATACTTTTATTGCGTTATTTTGAAGGAATAAGTTTTCACATATTACACATCATAAATGATCTTAAGATTGAGCAAGTGGTTAAAACTCCTCTTATTGTAACATTTTTAAACTAATAAAATGCCGAGAAGTACGGATATTTACTTCGGTTGTTACAGAAATTGTGTTGAAAAATAAATGCCAACTCAAGAAATTGCACGTAGCATACATGTAACGGGAGTTGTGACAAACAGTATTTTAATTCAACATTATCTGGTTTTGAAACTTCACGATATTCAGTTGATGACAGGTATTTTCTTTCTGAATGACGATTTCATAAATGTGTGGCTAATTGTCAAAACATTGCCAGAGTTTGGGGTGAGTTAACCGCGCCAGTAAAGAAGCGCGTCCCAGGCTTATAGGTGCGACAGCTCTAAGGACGATCCAGACACGTATATCACGCCTTGTCGTAGCCTCTAGGCGCATGTCACCGAATCAGAGTGCATTCTTATAGTCGATTGCTCACCTATACCAAACATTCAGAGGTGACACTATCACTTTGTGGCGTAATATTATAAATAATGGCGCGTTGAATGTACCAGTATCTTTTTGAAGATTCGTACCAAGATGTTCATGCTTAAGCAAGGACCGCAAAAACAACAATTACTCAAATTTTTTGGTCAAGATGGACACGAAACGGGTATACAGATGTGAGTGAATTAACATCCCTAACTCCGGGAGGTGATTCCTCATGAAAAATTAGCGGGCCTTATATGGGACACTTTCAAGTCAAGTGAATACTAAGAGAGTTATGAACCCATGAGTATGGATTTAAAAAATTATATTTGGCCAAAAGACCGAAATATGTTAGAAGTTAAATATCAATTCTGTAGGAGATGTTAAGTGTTATTGAGATCAATTACCTGCAAAGAATTCAGCTTCCGAACCTTCCCTTTTCATGAAATTAATAAGAGTGGCCTTCCACATTTTGCATTAAATTACTTTGCCATCACGTTTTGGGAACATGTCATGTTGTATATTCGAGCAGCACATCGTAAAGAACAAAAAATGTCCTCTTGTTGCAAGCTCCTAGAATGGACAGTTTACAAGAGAAACGCAACACCATTGTTCCTATGATACTAACAGAACGCCTGCTTTGTAGGCAAACAGTGGTACTTCCGCCAAGAACGTATTGGTTTATACATGCACCGTGCTCTCAGGAAAATGCAACCTGCGGTACAGTTTTTTAAAAGCATGGTACAAAATCAATCCAATTAACTTAAAATAGAAACATTAGACACTGTTCGGTTAATTTGGTAACAAATTTGGTTTGCAACATTTTTACAAAATTTTACTTTTTCGAAGAAAAAATTTCATGAATTTTATTAACAATATAACGCTCCTTTCGGTACAGTCTGAAATAATTACAATTATTTTGAAGGTGTTTTACCGATTTCACTGAATGACTGAAACGGACTGCCATGATCCCTAAAACAACTAACAATGGTCGCAAAATTAACTTTTCATGACACCTCGTTTTTATCATTCAGTAAAAATAAATTAATTAATGAATTGAAAACTTTAAATGGTTTTAGAATTTACCAAAGAGAAGTAATGCTGTTTAAAAAATTCATGAATTTCCTCCAATTAAAAAGTAATATTTTATGAAAATGCTGTACAACTAAACTCGTTGCCGAATTTATCGAGTCGCAACTAAGTTTTTAAAAGTTTATTTGGCTATATTTTGCGTCGTGCTTTTAAAACACTGCATCACAGCTTGCATTTTAACAGCACCTAAGAGTTGTGTACGTTTTTCTTGTAAACGGTCCATTCTAGGAGCTTGCAATAAGAGGACCTTTTTTGTTCCTTACGATGTACTGCTCGAATATACAACATGAAATGTTCGCAATATATTATAGCAAAGTAATTGTATGCTATGTGAGGGTGGCCATCCCTATTATTTTCATGAAAAGGGAAAGTTTGAAAGTTTAATTTTTTACAGGTTGAAGATCTCAGTTACATATAACATCACCTACGAATTACAATTTAACTGCCAACTGTTTTTGGTATTTTGACAGAATATAATTTTTTATTCAATTTTAAGGACTCGTATCTCCCTTAATATTCATTCGATTTGAATGTGTCTCACATTATGCCTGCATAATTTTTCATGAAGACTCACCTCCCGGAATTTCGGATATTAATTACCTTACACCCTGTATACACGTGCATCGTTTTTCGAATGTTTTTCCCAACCAGACATCACTCTCGTTTGTTGAGCAGTTCTTGAATCTGCACTGTTCTCTCGCCTCCAGCACTAGATAGGGAAAGATGCGATGCATGCAGACAAGTGTGTGCGTGTGTGGACACGGCCGAAGTGACTCACTTCCGGTGCACCAGAGCTGCTGGAACAGTAGCGGAGGGGAGTAACAACAGGAAGACTCCCCCCTCCCCCTTGTACCACCACGAACACCTCGACGTCTTGGTCACGCAGAGATGAGCAGACTCCTACAGCGGTCCAGAGCGCACCCGTCCTCACTACTATCTCTCCCCGCCATCAACTCTGTGTTGTTCACTTCTTTATTCCGCTCGTCACGCCCGCTTGTCCCGGCTACACACGCATCGTCTGCAGCATAGCATAGCCACGTGGACAGAAGCGAACCCAAGTGGCGGCGCCTTTCATGTAAATGTGAAGGGAATAGATTTTGGTCAGCACTGGCCACGGGTTCCTATTTATGAAGTTTTTGAGAGTTTGAGAGTAAAATGTAAAGGTTTTTTTTTTCGTAAGTACTGCTCAAAAATGAAATATAGCCCATTAATTAACATAGCTTGTGGGATACCAGAACAAATTCAGATTTTAAATTAAACGTCTGCTGTCCCAGAAATCAAATTTATTGAACAATTTTATGTTAACGTTAAAGTGTCTATTGTGTCATACTCTATGTCCTACTGCGACCAAATAATATACAAAAAACGATCGAGAACAGAAGTTAATACCAAATTTATGTTATTCCAACGAGACAGCACTTGAGTGCATGTTAACGAGAAAAACGAGGAGGGAGGAGTTGCACCACTTCCTTCTTTCCCTTCCCACAAAATCTTCTCCCGGCAGCATGGGAACATGGGGCTGCTTATACTGCCCTTATCGCTGACGTCACAAGTCGTCTGGTGGGCCGGCACAGGCCACCTGTCCTTGAAGAGCACGCGCCTAGGCCATGATCGAAAGTAACACTAAACATGGAAACTTTGGGGCTGCAGTAAGTGGCATGCATCCCATAACCAAGCTGTGGAAATGTTTTGGCGTCGTCGCGGCCGGTTATAAATAACGAGCTCGCGGAGGCCGGCGGGAGAGTTATTGTGGCATCTTGCCTGTGCGTGTAAGTGGCGTACTCGACAGCGAAGAGCGACGTGGTATGAGTACACGAAGAGGTGACAGTGCTGGAAGTATGCACGACAGTGAGGAAGAGTTGGGGCGTGGCTGGACGGTGCATTTGCGGTTGTGTGACGGACGAACAGGTTAAACTATTACTGTTAATAGTGATGACTTGATGAGAGACTTCTGGAATAATAGTGATGACATGATGAGAGACTTCTGGAAATGTACGTTTTATGAGAACAGTCACTTACGTAATCTCAATACTGTATTTTGTTAAATGGACAAACATTTGTTAACAGCATATTTAAGGTAGGGGTTTTAGATGTTAGGAAGATTAATTACATAATAATAGTGAACATTGATCTACAGAGTTTTGAATTACATCTGGAGGAGTGTTGAATTATAATTGTAGACTTTTTTGCTAAGGCTTCTAATGTATGATAAATTTAATTTAATTATTTAGTCTAATTTATCGTCTGACCGCTTAACTCAGTAGTTAGAGCTACTTGCTGGTGAGTCAAAGGTCCCGGTTTCGTTTCCCAGCCGGGAAGGTCAATTGTTACAGTTGTCTTTCTGGGTTCAGGACTGTATGTTGTGTTGTCGTCTCATCCCTATACTACGGAAGACAGTGGCGAACCACTGAAGAATAAACTCGTCTAGTCGACCACTGAGGACGTCATGGCTTACATCACCCGGTGCCCTCTGCCGTTGTAAAGCCATTATATATATGCGATGGTAAAGCTGCCATCGAGCGAATACCCATCATCCTCGATTTAATTTATCAAGTCTTCCATCCCGATAGAATCTGGTTGCGCCCAGGACAATAAACTTGTAGCATTTTTGAAATACGGCGATGTATTTCCACCAAGAACTTTCTATACATGTGCGTACCCGCGTCATCCAGCCGGCCAGACGTGACGCGCTGACAGCAGCGGAAGACGGCGTGACGCGCACGTCGACACCACAGAGGATGCTAGTTTTCGGCTGTCCCGGCGACGACGCTTCGCAACCCCGACAACCTCACGCGTCGATCCTCATCAAAGGCGGTAACTTCCTCTGCGGGACTGTGGGGCAACCAGGAGCCACCATCCGTCCTAACCCGGGCTACCCTCCCAACGCCCCCAGCATCTATCTCTGTATCTTCACTTTCTCCCGCGCACGCTCTCGTACCCCCAAAACCTCTGGCGCCTTGCCTTCTACCGCCGGGAGTAATAAGGGCACTACTGTACCGTACTTTTTTTTTATACCTGATGGTCACTGCAAGTAAGTTTATGAAGCAACATCACAATTATGGTCAATATAATAAAGTTTTCACTCCAAGGCAGCCATTTTAACGCGCCATTGGTGTGAAAAAGCTTTGTTTGGTTGTAATGTATTATGGTAATATTATTGTTGCTCTGGCTTTGGCTGGGCATTGAACGACTTGGGTCAAGGAGCAATTGGCGAAGGGGGTAGGGAATGGGTAAGGTCTCCAGGACTATATGGATGCTAAGAGCAATATCGCCTGGTACATCGGTCTCAGCTGCGCGGCCAGATAAGCGGGACGACGGGAGATGGGGTCTACGTAAGTTTGTTAAAACCACCATACTCAGTGTATGACAACATGATTGTAATGAACTTGAACAGCATGTGCATTTGAAAATTAGAGAGGCCGTCCAATTTTATGTGAGCCTTGCCAGTATGGCCAAGAAATGCAGATAAAACAAACTGAAAACGATACTCAGCTCACAAAACTGATTATTATTGTGATATGTGCTCAGAAATTTATCTCAGGTGGCAAAGTTGGTACTACATACATAAGGGTTCTTACGCTATCATTTTTTATCATTCCGAATATCACTTTTCCTTAAAAAGGACAACCACTTAAAGGACGCAACCTAAGAGGCTCAGAAGTGACGGAGCCATAATTTGACCTCGAAGTATTCATCAAATGCCAAATCGATGCAACTAGCAGGTACTGAGTTAGCGTGCAAGATCCCCGTCGATCCATATTTACAATGGGGCCCTAACAGCTGACAATATAATTTAATTGTTGGGAAGTCTGTAGCGAATTCAGAGTACGTTTCTATCTCAGTTTCGCATATATCTGGTCAGTATATTTTAAGAGGGCGTGGTACATAATTCAACGCTAAACGCATTAATCTATAACTGTAGCATTCTTGAAGCCAATTTGCGAAAATTAAACAATAGCAATCCTAGACAATAGTTTCAGCCAACGTTTTAAATAAAATTATTTCCAGTGTTACGAACTTCTGAGGCACAATCTCTGACGTCGGAATCTCGTGGATTTAACTGCGGCGCAATAGATCACGCATAACGAATTAATAATTCTGGATAAATATGTACTCATAAAGTTGCCAAATACCATTACCTAGGATTGTCATTGAGTATTTTGTCATATTGGCTTAAAAAAAAGCGTAGAAATTAATTGATGTTTTCAGCGTTTATTTATCTACCACGTACTCTTACGGGTGTTCAAGTGCGATAAATTCATAATTTTATATTTGAATAAAATCATGTTAGTTTTGTAGACGATACTTGTGAGTATAGTTTGCTCTTACGAAACAATTTCAGCTCTCATAGTTTTCTCGTAACGGGGCATCAAAGTCAAAATTTGCACGTCACGCTGCCATGCAAATAGTAAAAACCACTTGACTTACTAAAACGAAATAATTCACAGTGAAATGACATGGCATCGTCTGTGTAACAAAGTATTAAAAAACTTCCAGTTAACTATTTTTGTATTTAAAAAAATTGCTGGATTTTCAACTTTTTCCTTGTACTTTTGTGTTTTTTTTTAAATTCAAAATATTAAGTGTGGGCTTCTAAATGCTTTGTTACGTAGCTAGTGGAAAGTTAGTTAACCGTGAATATTTTCATTTAAGTAAGTCAATTGGTTTTTACTATTTGCATGGCAGCGTAACATTCAAATTTTGACTTTGACGCACCATTGTGAGAAAACTATACGAGCTGAAATTATTTCGTAAGAGTGAACTATACTCACAAGTATAGTCTATAAAACTAACACTATTTCATAAAAATATAAAATTATGATTTTATCGCACTAGGACACCCTTAAAGTACGGCAGTCTGAAAAGACAGTTTTTAGCTGTGTTGGAGGGCACTGGAAGCAATGTTTTAATAAGCGTAGTGCTTTAACAATTACGTTCCCTCCTTGTCCGAGGTGTGTTTTCTTTTCGTACATTCGTACAATGGGCACGTGTGGAATATTTTCGTAAAACTCATATTTACGAACACACTGAACACATCTGAACCGCGTGGTAGTCGGCTTCCTTAACACAGAAGTGACGTGTCTTGTTTCTTCTCCGTACTCTTGTGATCCAGTGGCTTCCTGCCATTGTGTCGCATGTTCGACCAGTGAGTACACTGTATACAGGGCGAGTCAAAACTGAGTGCGTTCATTTTGCGTGCTGAAAGCTGCTGTAAAATAAAGTTGTTCGAAAATATGTTTTAAGATTGTCCGTAACTCAAACCAAGTAGGAGTAATGCTAATTTGTCAGAGCTTTAATTATTTTATCAATATTCATATCGTCTTAGCTCGGTAGACATTTATTTGCGTTACACGACGGAAATTATATTTTATAGTAGATTTTGAGGGTACCATTATTATCACTATTTTCAGGTTACGGGTAAATTGAAAATACGTCTTCTGTTTAACTTTATTTTACGAGCTATCATTCCGCCAACTTTTCGAACTCTGTTCTGACTCATCCTGTATGATGATCTCGATAAAGTGAGCCCTTTTGGTAATGTCTAATAAAAAATAATAATAACACGTGAATTATTTTGCAGTCCTCAGGCGTTAACATTTTATTATAGTGAAAATTTTATATTATGTGTATTATTTATATTCCTATATTTACATTTACAAATGTTGGAACGAAGTGAAAAAAAAAGTGACCAGTGCATCTCGCCTAGGGAGCGAATGGTGAAATTTCTGTTCAAGTACAAATGTGTCAAATCAAAACAAAAAACGTATATATTTAAAGGTTGATTCAATCACGAGTGCGTACAATAACCACTCCCTCCCCCCCCCCTTTTTTTCCCCCGAACACACGCACTTTAACATTCACCGATTAAGGGAAAAACCACTTAAACAGTTCACATTCATTTGTAACTTCGTTTACCGTTGAAAATGAATGAATGATTGCGAGCTTAAACTAAAATCTCATATTTTATCGATGACAGGAATCAGGTTGTTGTAAGTGGGCTTTGCGTCTCGTCGACAGCGAGGTCATTAGGGACAGTGACACACAACTTAGTAAAATGACAGGGTTGGCCTATCCCAGTATTCGCCTGGAACGATTTCGGAAAACTATGGAAAACCGAAATTAGAATGGCCAACGCAGGGAATCGAACTCGGGTCCTCCCGAATTCAAGTTAAATGAGTAGCTGTTGCGCCATCTCTCTCGTTTTGACAGGAATCAAGTCACTAAACATTTTACACAATATACTACCAGCTACGTGACACAAGAAAACACGTTTCTGAAGGTAAATGTATCGGATCCGTTCGAAATTGAAGTCTACAATTACATTGGGCTTTGCTACTGTGATGGGTCCAGTAAAATGATAGCGTCACCGCTTAAGGGTGTTCAAGTGCGATAAAATCATAATTTTATATTTATATCAAACAGTGTTTGTTTTGTAGACGATACTTGTGAGTACAGTTTCTTCTTACGGAACAATTTTAACTTGCATACTTTTCTCATAACGGTGCGTCAAAGTCAAAATTGGCATGTTCTGCTGCCATGCAAATAGTGGAAGCCAATTGACTTTCGTAAGTGAAATAATTCACAGTGAAATAACATGCCACGGCTACGTAATAAAACATTTTTAAACAATCCCGTGAGCAATTTTTGCATTTAAAAAAATAGCTGAATTTTCAACTATTTCCTGCAGTTTTGCGATTTTTTAAAAATTCCAAAATATTACGTCATGGTCTTCAAATACTTTATTGCATAGTTCATGGGATGCAATATCACAGTGAATTATTATAGTCTAGTAGGTCAGTTGGTCTTCACTATTTGCATGGCAACAGAACAAGCAAATTTTGACTTCGACGCACCGTTATGAGAAAAGTATGCAAGTTAAAATTGTTCCGTAAGAAGAAACTGTACTCTCAAGTATTGTGTACAAAACTTTCACTATTTCATAAAGATATAAAACTATCATTGACTCGCACTTGAACACCCTTAAAGTCCCACAGTAAAAACGTTACGACAGGAACACTGCACGCTCACATACGTACGACTTTGGGCGTAGAGACGACATCACAATACATGTGCCGGCCGGTGTCGCTCGCAGCGCCTCATCGGTATGCACCTTACACACACACACACACACACAAACACACCCTTCATCAGGCGGCTACCTTAAGGTTGTTCAGGTGGGGAAAAATTCATAATTTTAAATTTATATGAAAAAGTGTTAGTTTTGTAGACATTACTTAAAATAGTACATTTACCTCTAAGCCAGTTTTCCCGTAATGTCACTTCAAAGTCAAAATTTGCATATTTTTACTTCATACAAAACTTGAAAACCAGTAAATATAATGAAATGGAAAACAATCTCATCAAAACTACACGTCACCGTCTACGGCTTGAAGCATATACAAACCTATTATAAAACATTTTTGTGTTTAAAATTAATGTCTAAAAGTACCAAAAAATTTTCAAATTTCAAAATTTTTTATTTAACATAAACATTTTTTGTAATGGGTCTTATATGCTATAAGCCATAGGCAGTGACATGTAGTTTTGATGTGATTTTTTCCATTTTATTATGTTAACTGGTTTTCAAGTTTTGTATGAAGTAAAAATATGCAAATTTTGACTTTGAAGTGCCATTACGGGAAAACTAGATGAGCTATTTTTTTTTTCGTTAGAAGTATGTGTACTCTCAAGTAATGTGTACAAAACTAACACTATTTCATACAAATATAAAATTATGTTTTTTCCCTACTTGAACAACCTTAAGGGCAACTGAAAGTGGACCGTTTGCATTGAAGACAATGCAAGCGTGGATGCCTGATAGGTACGGATATAAGGTTTACAAGTAACGTAGCCAGGAATTTTTTTGGAGCAGCAAAGTTTCCACTTTCAAATTTGAAAAGGAAAAATTTTTAATGAAAAACTAACGGTTTACCGTATAATCACATTGGAAACCCAAGGAAAAGAAGAATTGAACTTGATTCACGTAGTTTGCCGACTCTGATTTATGTATTAAAGCATCAAATTATTGACACTCCCATTATTCCCCTATTGGCTCTGGGGTAGGGAGAGGGGTGTTTAACAGCCAATTCTACCCCTCTCTGCGCCAGCCACTGGTTTATTGTTATCCGAGCGAATAGTTTTGTCTTATTACTAAAACCTTATAGAGGATAAAATATCTGAACTATTTGTAGAAAACTATCGGGAATCCAAGCATGATGGATGGGTTGCTCTTCACAACGGTGACAGTCGTGTGTAGTTCGTCATGGACGATTGAAATGAAAGGAAATAATGCTTGGAAACCTGCCAGACAAGTTATACAATGAAGTGGTAACAAGACGCCATAAAGAGGAACGCCACACATTCAGTGTAAATGAAGGAGTCTTGTAAACTACTCGATGTAGCAGTTGTCGGGAAGGAAGCTTACGTAACGAGCACAGAAGGAAAGATGGATGGGAAGAAAGTGGAAGGAAGCAGGAACTTCCGAACACTGTCAAGACTTGAATAACGTGTGCGTTAAAATGATGGAAGATGCTGTGCTCAGCGATGACTGCTACGTAAATGCTTGTGGGTTGCCATTAATTTTCTTAGCTCGTACGAGTGTGTTTCTTTTCGTTTGTGTATGCTTTTTTTGTTTTTGTGTTGAAGACGCCTAGTTTCACGCAGCTTGAGCATTACAGCGTAAAAAAAGTCACACAAAAAAAAGTTAGTTTTCAGGGGTGACTGCTTGAGATTACCACCTAAGGAACTTATGCGGTTTAGTAGTTTTTTTTTTTTTTCAGTTACGTTTTTGTTGTTTTCCGTCAAGAATGACCAACTCTTTTTTAGGTTTAGACTTTTTAGTCCGCCAAAATGGTTATTTACGCGTTATTATAAGTCATTAATTTGTAAGCGTATAGAGGGACAACAGTCAAAGCGATGTGCGCAGAACCCAATGTCAGACGACCGTCCCTTGGGCGGAGCTTGTGAAAGAGGAGGGGGTCAGTTGAGCTGTCAGGCTCTTTGTCCTTGCCTCAAAAAGAAAGGAAAAGGAGGGGATGGAATGTGGGGTTGGGAACCTGGGCGAAGGTCGTACCGAGGGGAGGCGGAAGGGACAACATGTGGCGCTGCTTGAGCTATACCAACACAACTAACTGAAAACATTGATCTGCGGTACTATGCAGGGACTGCTACTACTACACGGTCGACATTTTCGAACCAGTGAATATACATCCGCCCTCGGCCGTTGTCGGAGCTGAAATGAATACCCCTACCCCTTCATACAGCGGCAGTGGACTCGCCCGAC
>PNEQ01107321.1:0-17601 GCA_003012365.1 Medauroidea extradentata | reverse complement strand
ATATGATTATTATTATAGTTCTTTGCTATCCACGTACATAAATGATTTTTGCTGGTTAATTTGTTATAGTCATTTCTTAGCTGCTTATTTCTGGCGATTCTGAAGTACTAACCATCAATTTAATATAATATGAATTTATCTGCTTGTTAGATTTGTATTTATTATAAAAACATATTTGTTCAGACTAATACATATTTTTTTTTTTTTTCATTAATTGTAATACCGTCTGGTTAAAATATGTCTGCTCGCCAATTTTTATAAAATTATACGTAAATATCAGATCAAGTAAATGGTGTGAGCGGAAGAAAAGTCGTGTGGCAGAGAGACTGGAGGGAGACACGAACAATGTGAGGTTTTAGTTGTCGCGCCGCTAACACGGGTAACAGATGACGCAGAAGCAGAAGTGACGGGGGCGTGTCTGTGTACGAAGGCAGGCAGTCTGCACGGAAGTGACTGGCCGCGAGCTGAAGAAGTGTGTCAGTGGTACGAGCGGCAAATGTCGCGGCAGGTAATTGCCCGCCCCTACCAGACGTACCAACAAGTTTACGCTCTCCAAGGTCGTCAGCACTGCACTCACGTCTCCTTACCTGGACATGAAATGCAGTCAAACGAGTGTCAGATAACTGCTGATAAAAATATAATACTAGGAGAATACCCCGTGAGTCAAGGCACCGCACCCCTAATGCAGATTTTATTAGTGGCAGTCCGTAGGAAATATTAGTACCCTGAGGTGGTATCACATGAAGCTAGGCCCTACGATGGGTAGCACCGGAATGAGAGAGGCGCAGGAAACGGGAGAGCCCCGAGAAAACCCGCCAGCCAACGATATCGTCCGGCACGAATCCCACATGTAAAATCCGGGGACCGACCACGCTGGGGACCGATCCTGGATCACCCTGGTGGAAGGCGAGTGGCCTGACCACTCGGCCACCGCGGCCCCTTCAGACTATATTACTGTAGTTTGCGGGACTAGGCTTATACCTATCAAGATATCGCTTTGATTATAGTTCATTTCCTGCATTGAGAAAATAAGAACAAAGCTGCAGAAATAAAATAGTGCTTTAAAATAATGAGTAGTTGTTTTCGAGTGTGAGAAAAGCGAAAAATTAAACCGCAACACGTCATTATTTAAAAATATATTTAAATTATTAACAGGATTTAAGTTTACGTAGCAGCACAAGTGTCAAACGTATGCTATGTTATCGTGATAGTCTCTGCGTCTCACAATGAATGATAAATACACCTCTACACGATAAAGACTTTTGATTAAAATTAATTTAATGGTTTTTGCACAGTTACATTTTAAATGTTGTGATAAAAAGTCAAACATTGAACTCTGATTGAAAGCGAATAAAGTGTTAGATTGGTTACTTATTTTAACTACGTGGCTCTATCTTCACATACATCAACGTCACAAAACGATTCCCTTTTTTTCCCCCTGTATTTTTTTATAGCGGTTGTCGTATCTTCGTCCCCAATTTCCACTTTGTCCCGTCAAACACCTTATTTTCTAGTATATTGTGCTAGTGTTCATTGCATCTTTTATGTTATCCCACCAACTTCTTTGTGTGGCCTTCCTCTCTTCTTATGTTCTGTTGGTAACCATTCTACACTTCCTGGGCCGTCTGTTCTCATCCATCCTCTTGACTTGACCAAACCAATTAAGTTGTAGGTTTTCTATCTGCTCATGTACTTTTCTTGTCTATGTGCATATTCTCTCGAATTTCTTCATTTCTAACCCTATCCTATGATACTCCGCAGCTTCTTTTCAAGAATCAATTTATGTTGCCGTAAGTGCATTCTTACAAACGTTAGTAATGTCGCACACCTCTGGACCGTCAAGGATAACACTTTCTACAAGACTTTTATGTACGTTATTTTTTTTTTAGGTTTATTTTGATATTTTTGTTCCAGAGAAGTGAATTTAGTGTTCTTATCACTACTCTACCCTTTTTAATCCTATCTTGTATCTCACTATTGTCCTTTATATTAAAAATCATCCCCAAATCCTACTATTTCTTTCATCCTGAATTAATTGATAGCCGATAGAATATTTAAAGAATTTATTAGTCACAATGGTATGACTGCCCGTGTGTTACTCGAATGAAGTCATAGAAACTCCATTCAGAAATTTCTCTTGAATCTAACAGTCTGTCCCATATGTTTTATACTTTACCAACACTCGTACTTGATAAAATATCTTCGCGGTGTAAAATAAATTGAAATATAGAAAAACACTTCAAGAACAATTGTGTTGGGCATTACTGTTTACGCCCCTCCTACCAAGTCTTCAAAGCGTTGCGGTGTCTTGGGAAATAAACGATTTTATTTTACGAAACTATTCCACATGCGCCCATCATTCCAATGTACGGAAAGAAAATACACTTCAGACGATTACGGGATGTCACTGTTGCGACACTTCAAACGTTAGAAACACTGTCTCGAAGCATTCAGCAGGGCTAAAACCAACTGAGACTGAAGTTGTTGTACTTGGAAACGTATCAATCGGAAGTATGTGAAACTCAGAAGTAGTAACACATTTAACATTGCTACATTACTATGTCATCCCGTAGTAAAAACTGTTGAGCGCGAAGTACGAAGTGCTTGACGCACACATAATGGTTAATGTGGCATTTGATGCGCGTGTCAAGATCGCCCTTACAGCTTCCTTCGCTTCTGAGCCTTCTGCGCGCTAGTCAGCTTCAGGCAGAGAAGCAGAAAAGCAACGACGGGCCAAATGAAGAGTTGAAAGTCGACTACGCAACGTCCACTTGCTGCAGTCTTAGGGCCGATATTATAAACATCTTTCGAATGACAACCAACTGCTATCCCCATAGAGAAAGCATTGGTGAGCAGTTGGTTGACATTCGAAAGACGTCTATAGATACGGCCCTTAGCCGTTTATAATAACTAACCGCTTGGATGAGGGTAGGTTTCCTCAGTCATGCGACCAGGATTTGTCGATGTACAGGATATGTATAAACGCCTGCGGCGCCGCTACCCGCGCGTGAGAGGCTCAAAAGCGAAGGAGCAGTAAGGTCGACCTTGGAGCGCGCATCAAATGCCGCGTCGCCTCAACACGCCAAGCGCTGAACTAGCGTGCAAGCTTCCCGCCGAATAGTTTTTACTATGGGACATTTTACCAGTAGTAGATCGAGAAGTCACTCTCGTGACTTATTGGACGCTTGAAAACTTTACTTGGGTTGCTGTTTGCCTTTCTCAAGCAGAAGTGTTGTCCTATCCAGCATACTCTAGTGACTTAATGGGAAATGATCGTATCCTAAAACTGAAATTTCTCATAATCTCAATGCTATGTTGATTATTTCAAAATAAATTTAAGTAAGAAAATGAGAATGTGTTAGATTGTTCAGGAAAAAATAAATACTTTTGAAACAGGAGATCCCCGAGAAAACCCGCCGACCAGCGGCATCTTCCGGCACGATTTCCACATGAGCATGGCGTCTTAACAGTGATGTTCTGACCTTGTCTGAAGTTTGTTTTCTGTTCGTACGTTGGCACAATAGGCACACGTGAAATAGTTTCGTAAACAAAAAACCTATTTACGAACACACTGCAACGCATTTGAAGCGTGGGGTAGGCGGCCGCCTTAAGACCAACGCCGTCATGTTTGTAAACAAGCGTCGCAGAATTCCCAGTGTGTCGACGTCTTCCCCTCCTGTCTGCTGGTCCGTCCCCCGCGAATATCTCATTTCTCCTGCAGCACGCCACTGGCGGAATACTCCTCTCGCAACCACGATGCAATTAGCATACGGCGTCGCGTGACCGTAACACCCGGCCAAGTGGCGTAACTAAGTTGTGTGCAAACGTGTCAAGGTTGGCGTGTTTACGTCGT
The DNA here is from genome assembly GCA_003012365.1 of Medauroidea extradentata. Classification (NCBI taxonomy): domain Eukaryota; kingdom Metazoa; phylum Arthropoda; class Insecta; order Phasmatodea; family Phasmatidae; genus Medauroidea; species Medauroidea extradentata. The sequence goes on along the minus strand of PNEQ01107321.1, from coordinate 13,748 downwards.
CCAGTCAGGACGCTTCCCTCGGCGAGATCATTAAGTTGCCACACAATTCCGCTCACCTACTACAGCATACATGCAGTAAGGCGCTGCCGAAAACTCACGAGGATAGGGCGAGACAATTTACTGCCCTTTAACAACGAGGCCTTTAAGGTTCTTATATAGTTAGGTTCGTTGGTGTATGTGAAGCACAAAACCGATGGAGCGTTAAGAGTGACGTCGGTCGGAGTATGTAAAGCATTATCGCCTCTACATGCAAACCCAGCAACTGGCGCGTAGAGCTTTACTATTATTCATTTTCCTATGGGACTTTAAACAGTGACAATTTTCTTTTTTAATTTGCGAAACTTATGGTTCAAATTCTAGCGCTTGTTTCTATTATTGGGTTTTTAGAATCCGGTTGGAATTTTCCTTGATACTGCAGTTTAAAACAGCTGTTTTTAACCATTTTGAGAGTCTTGAAAATCGTGTTTCCAATAAGCGATCCAAATTTTTAAACTTATAGAAACATTGTTTGAAATGTGTTTTCTTTTCATGTATGTTCAAACGTAATGCGCGTTGAGATGTTTCTTCCAAATATGGTTACTTGTAAATCACTGCAGTGCGTTTCAAGCGCAGGTTGATAGGAACCTTGAGAGCCGATGAGAATGAAGTGAGTTGAAGGGACAACATAATATCCATGGCCGAACCAGGATTCGAACCCTGAACCTCTCACACCTCAGACCTGAGCAGCCTAACCGACTACGCTAGAGGGCGGCTACGAGGATAGGGTAGGTCAGTTTAGATTTCAAGTTTAAGATGGCAAAAAATCAACCCAAGTTTTGCCCTCGTTCAAATTTCCAACTGACAGCATCTCAACTTTTCATTTACCCTCCTCGAGTGCCGGGCAAGTGGCGGTTAGCATATGAAGGTCACAATTTTGAGTTAAAAACTGTAAACAATAAACATAACATGAACCACAATTAAGTGAAACTAAATGCACTGTGTTCAAAAGTCGAAGGAACAAGGACGAAACTAATATTACATTTCAATAATAAATAAAATAGCTTGTGGAGAATAAAATGCGGACGTATCTTTGACAAAAAAAAATGTAACGTAAAAAAATGCTTTTTCTTATTATCTCCGCCATCTTAAAATCCTGAAAATCATTACAGGCGTTCTTCAAGCAACTGGTGATTGACAAAATCTGCCAATGTGACTTAAATAACCTGCGTACGTACTCCAGCGGGTGAGTTTTCGAATCCGCCTATTGAATTGCTTGCATATATATCAGACTGATGAACACTAGCTTATTTATAGAGACTGTTCAGAACCCTCCTGAATTACGTCGGGAGGTGAACTCTCGTGGGAAAAAAGCGACAAATGTGTATATAAACGTATCTGCTTAGCTCAACTAAGCAGAGAGATAACCGCCATTGAGATTCGTGTTTGTAATCCGTATTTTCGCAAACTATCGAAATATGTTAAATAAACCCACGATATTTTGAACAGTTCAGTACTATCGGGATGTAAAAAATACGTAAACAATTAGCATTACAACTGTTTTCTTGCATACAAAAATGGGGTGGCTATCTTCAAATTGCATATAACTTTATTACTGTCATGTGAAACAGTTATTTGTTGTGGTCGTCGAAGTTATTACGTCCTACTGTACGAAAGGTATTTAAACAACAAAAAATGATGCAAAGTATTTTTTCAACGAAATAGAAAGTGTAAAATATTTTATCCTGTAAAAGTTCGTGTAATATTTACAAGAATTTTTAGGGGGGGGGGATATAGTAACGTAAAGAGCATGGAGAACAGCAGTCGATTAAAAAAAACGCACATCGGTTCATATTATTTACAGTGCACTGAAATTGTTATAATGTCAGGTGATCTATTCACGCATCTTATTATCTGTTGCATGCGCCCCATGTTTTTCGTTTTAAATATTAACAAGTAATTCATAGCAGAAATTATTTTGTACATTTAAGTTTGCTTTGAAAGCGTGGTATATTAATTTTTATTGAAATTATTTTCTGCTTATTACTCTGGTGTGTATGTGTGTGTGAAATTTTGCGAACGATTTTAAACACACAAAATTTGTACCGAACAGACAAGCAAACAAATATACAAGAAAGCGCATTGGCGATGTGCAAACCTTTGATTTAGACGAGCGAAAAAGTCCCAGTTACAATGAGTGTACTGGCCCCAAACGATTATATTAATGGAAAACTAAAATTGAATACTTAAAAATAAGCGTTAATGTATTCGTGATAGTTAATACAACCGTAACTTGCCACTAGCCACATTTAAGTGATAGCTCCAACAATTATGTTCATCTAAAAATATTTCAGTTAAAAACTTTAAACAGAAAAATACATTTATTTGTGCTATAGTTAAAATGAACATACTTTGGTAATAAATACAAATTTAGACGGTGTTCAGACAGTGGATTTAGGCGAGCGCAATAACCCCATTTACAGTGAGTGTGATAGCTCCAAAAGTTTTAGTTAACATACAAATAAAATGGAAGACATTGAAGAAAACTATACATGTTGGTGTACATAGTGGTGCATTAATTACATTACAACGATAATTCCAGCCTTCGGGAAGTGTTCTCAGAACTAGTCAATGTGCTCCATCTTCTATGCGATATAAAGTTAGGTCGGTTAGTGAACTTCACGTCTCGTCGACAGCGAGTCGGTTGAACATAACTTGGTACTATGACAGGAGCTGCGAAAGGAGTCGACCATGACCTTTATTAAGGAACCATCCCAGCAATCGCCTCGAGTGAATTCGGGAAACTATACTGCGAGATAAAAGCCAGGGTCACATTCCAGGATAAGCTGGCCTGAAATCCACTTTTATTTCCTCTTCAACTTGTCGACAGGCGAGATTTTCTCAATAAGCGATATACCACCTTAAGCAAACTATCCCCAACCTACCCTATGGTTGGGGACCAGAAAAAATAAAGGATAGGGTAGGTTGGTGATAATTTGCTTAAGGGGATATATCGCTAAATTGTATTCCTAAGCTAAGAAAGAGAACTTTGTGTTCTCTATCAACAAAATTTTGGGGTAGCAACTGCCACTCCTTGTCACCCCCGAATTACGCCAATGCTATTATGTAATATCAGTTTGTTATGAGTGGAGCTGTGTTGCAACTTTGTGCAGAATGACAACAACACTGGGTGCCAAGAAATAGGAAGGACAGCTAGGCGGGCTAATTGCTGGCGGAAGATTAGCGGCTGAAGCGTGGGCACGAGACTGTATTCCTTACGAAGGCGTCATTTTATTGCTTTGATTGGATTTTGAGTCTCGTTGACAGCGAGTTTATTGAGGGCGGTTACACGCATTTACACAGGGATACGAACTAGGGAAAGCGTCGTTCAAGGCATTCACCAGGAGTGATTTCGAGAAACCAAGGAAACTGACATCAGAATGGCCGGAGCCGAGTGCATCGTATTACCATTGGACCACCTCACTCGGCCGAGGACATCGTACAAAAACAAAGCTAAATATGTACTTCAGCTGTAAATAGTGTTGGTTTTTCGTTAGTCAATACATTACAAAATAGCAACCATAGAAAGCAGTTTATGTCCACTTTTGAGCAAATATTGTTCTAGAGCAACATATTTATCGGGTACAATCTCTGAAGCCGAATTCCTGTACATTGATTCCCGCCGGAAAAAAAAATCCTCAACGAATTCGTCACTGGAAAAATTTTCTTCTGTAAGATGGTTAAGCCTGTTACCTGAGGTAACCTTTTATTTTTTTTAATGACGTTCAGAAACCTGGAAACATCAGTTGGCGCTTTTAGTCACACTTGACTTACTGCACGGGCAGACGGACGACGGGTGACCTTGGTACAGATGTGATATCTAGAGATGATGGTTCGAGATGATGGTTTATCGCGGGCAAACTTGGCTGTTTGCTGGGTATCAACGCACGTTCAGATTACCAAAAGACTACTTGCTTTCGTCTGTACGTGCAGCCGTTACCCTATTTGACTAAGCCAATAAGAATACTGCTATTGTAATATTTGGTGCCTGTTGTTGGTCTGCAGACAGCTGTGTTGTGTGAGACGTACATTACCCAATCATCCATCTCGCAAGAAGCTACGGTGTTATCATGTTGGCACAAAACATTTTTTTGCGATATACCGTCATCTCTAATGATATCTTCAGGCGAACGTGTCCCAACTTGCCGGTAGGCGTGCTGGTGACGCGATAGGGCCAGTTTGAAAGACCTCTTCCCGTCTCAAGATCTCCTCCCCACCTGAGCGTCGTCAGTTATTAGTGTCTTAAGCGACTCGTGACGTCTTCGACAAGCAGGTACCTAGTAACACGCTACAAGCACAATGAGATGGTTCAGATCAGTATTTCTCAGGGGCAATCAATACCTGCTACTGTTCCTCTACAATACATGTTGTCAATACACATGTTACCACACAAATAGCGCATTATTACTTCCCGCTGCGTTACACCTATAAAAATCATGCCTGTCTGGTAATTTAAACGCAGTTACCAATTATTTAAGTGGCGGAAATTACCACATAATTTTTCGTAAGTTTTTATTTTGAATTCAACTCGATATCTATGAATTCCTTCCAAATTGCAATTATTAATTTAAAAATACTGTGATAATCGAATATTCACAAATCTTTTAAGTTAACAAAGTAAATCATTTTACATTAAATTTATATGATTTTCATTTATTCACTGGTCATCTTCTTTCTACCACCTGTTTTCTTGGTATGCCACGTCTGGTAGTTTTATAGTGAATATGAAAAAAAAAGTGTTTATATATATATATATATATCTATCTATATATATATATATATATATATATCTATATATATATATCTATATATATATATATATATATATATATATATATATATATATATATATATATATATATATATCCTAGTTTTTCAGATTTTTCACCCATTATATCACCAATTTTGCTATGAAAATAACAAGCAAAATAATATTTTGCGAATGAATGGTGCATTGTTTCGCAAAATGCATATACATAGATAAAATTGTGCGAAGTATGAGTGTCCTTGCTTTACATTTAATCTTGTTGGAACTAGATATTTAAAATCACATATGATGAGTTTCGAGTAGCCTACCACACGTGAGAGCTGCCGCCAATCATTACTATTTTATTTTTGTGGTAAAAGTATCGTAATGACAACTGGTATTACCGACAGCTAATAACACACATTATTCGGTCCCAGTACCAGACGCTAATAACTGGTATTGAAAATACTTCTCATTATTGTCGCTTAGTGTGTTTAACTAAGGGTGTTCACGTGGCAAAAATTCATAATTTTATATTTGCACCGCACAGTGTTCGTTTTAAAGACGTTACTTGTGACTACATTTTCCACTTATGAACATTTTTTTAACTCTCGCAGATTTTCCATAGCAGCATGCCAAAGTCAGAATTCGCAAGTTACGGGAACACAGTACGGTCTTAAACTCAGGCCACTTTTTTTCTATTGTTAACTTTATAAAGTAAACAGAGATCGCTGGAGCCATGCTTTAAAATTCGTGAGCGAAAGAAGTATTTCATAAATTGATAAAAAAAATACGTTTTGATAAATTGTTTATCTTAATTTTTTGGGGGAGAGGGAAGTGGACGGAGTTTGAGCCCGACCGCCCTGACTGCAGCGCCAAAGACGTACAGCATTGTTGTGAACTTGGCGAACTGCAGCCGAACAACAAGGCGGTCAAGTTTCTAGGAGAGTGTCCAGATCTGTTCTTCTACGGCCGTGATGCCAAGTAACTAAATAACTACATACTTGGTAGGGGCTAATAGACTTGGCGTGAAATGATTGTGGCGTGTCTGTGCGGAGAAGCGAGGCAATGATTTGACGAAGTTAAGTAAAGCTGTTAAATATCGTACCTCTCGCAGACGATTCGTGTATGATTTTAGTGTCTGACCCGAGAATGTAAATGTCAGCTATTTTTGAAAATAACTGTTCTAAAGTTTTATTCTGACTGGGTAAGTTTCTTAAAATATTAGTACTCATAGTTAGAGCCACGAATATATGGCGAAAATATTTTTGCAACATTTGGTTTCAATGCGTCATGTGCACGTCTGCAGCTCTGCTACATCGTCTGTGATTGGGTGATTTTACTTTCACTTGACTTGGCAAATTACAGACGCACGGAGTTACAATATTATTATTCTGATTGGTGCAGTCAAATGAGGAACGTGTCTGAACAAAGACACACTGCCAATAAACTTGAAGCAGAACTACCGATGTGCACGTGAGACACTGAAACAAAGTGGGGCAAAAATCTTTTCGCGACAAAGTCGTGGCTCTACTCATAGAGCATTTTAAAATTAACAATAACCCAGCATGCTAAATGCTTATGTTTAGCGGATGTTGGTGTTTTATATTTTAACTACAATTTTAATGTGATTTTTCAGTGTAATGATGAGTAGAGATGATAAATTTACCGCTTGGACCAGGAAAGTTTCACAAATTCAATGACCCACACGCTAGAATCCATTCTACTATGCATATTCAAGCTCCGTCTATTCGTTCATGTCTACTGTTCTACTGGGTAGCAGTCGGGATTCGAGTATGCATAGGATAGTTGATTCTAACATGCTGGTAATTAAATTCGAGACATTTTCCTGGCCATATTTATCGCGTGAAAACTTAACCGTTTGCTAGGCTTCAACATACGTTCACTTATCAAAATGTATAACCGACTTTCGTTAGTATGTGGAGCTATTACCCTAGTTGACTGTGCCAATAATAATCCCATTATTGTAATATTTGATGCCTGTTATTGGTTTGCAGACAGCTACTTGTGTCAGACGTATATCGCACCCAATCATAAATGTTGCAAGAAAGTGCAGTGTCTTCAAGGTTATGTTGGCACGAAACATTTTCGCGATACACCAACATCTCTAATGATCAGTAAGTGCAGCTTGTATGACCAAAATGAGCTTTCGGAGACAATGACGGCTTTTATGATGTTGCTAGGTAGGACTGCAGTTGCTGAGAACTGTACAGAGTTGTATGCTAGATGGAGCTATAGCCACTCACAAGCTGGTCTGCAGGTGTAGCTTATTCGTGAGTTGTCACAAGAATCATTAGCTCGGTCTAAGTGCGTGCTTCAGGAATGATACAGTTCTGAGAATCTGTAGCCCTCCCTTACAACAATATACCGGCCGCTGGTCTGTGACATTTGGGATGTAAAATATTAATTAAAAATAGGCACGTTGAAGTAGAGTAAAACAAATATATATTTAATGAACAGTTTTTAATACAAAGGAATGTTTATACGTTTATTTTTTCAGTTACTCATTATTTTTACCTATCTAAGCGTTAGTCCCTTAACTAAGCATATTATGTATTGGTTTCTGGTCTTTTAGTAAAAATTGTCTTGGAACTCATCACTTTAATGAAGCGCATCTATATTGCCAACCCTCTTATACATTTATTTCTGGGACCGATGTTTCAGTCAGGTATTTGTGTGAAGTGTGAACATATGTTAGCAACTACCCTTCGACTTAGATTACATTTCCTGAAGGACTCTGTTCCAATTACAAAGATGTAACAAGTCTGAAGATTAATAATCGATTCTTGTTTGAAAGCAATATATATCTGCTTGAGTATGCAAATATATGTGAATATTTCCTGGCTTTACGAAGTCTCAACTCAATACGGTTCGACATACTTAGCTTCGTAAGTCTGCTTATAGCAGCACTAATGACAGATTAAATTAAATATAAGTATACAGACTTTTCTAAAATTCAGGCCAAAAATTATACCGAGATGTTCACCATGAATAATTATTAATATTTCCGAGCTCAAAATGTAATTATAAGCATACCCAATTGATACATCAATTTCGTACTTTTGATGGCTTTTTTGCCCTTTCGAATAGTTACTGGACACACGTTGTTAAGACGATTTTTCACTGATAACAATCTGGTAGAGCTTCCGCATTGTGTGTAGGGATATTCTGTGTGAACGAACAACGTAAAAAGAAAAACAAAGCATACGAATTAAACTAACGGACATGGAATACACGAGATTTACTCGGAATTCTTTTTTTTTTTTTTTTTTCAAAGAGGTTGATGTTTATTTTTTTTTTTTGCAATTTTTTTACTGCTCGCCCCATTTTACAATATTTCGCAACCTTCTTCTTACTTCCTTTCGTAAAATACATATAAAAGGTTTGTCAACAATATTTTCTGAGCGACTTTTATTTACTTTGATCATTACCCGGAAAGCTTATTGATTTTGTGCCTCAAACACTCTAGAGGGATTAATTTACTCTGTCGATGGGCAACTCTTTGCTTTGAACCAAAAAATTTTTTTCGGTGGCCGAAATGATTTTGTTGGCGAAACTAAATCCATTTGGTTGACTTGCGGAAGATGGCAGGCTGGCGTGCGTGAGCGAAAAGATGGCGAACGCTGTATACCTCAACTTTCAAAGTATAAGCTTGTTCGACAAGTAGGACGTCTAAACTGTTAATCAGCATTATTAAAGTATCTTAATTTTAACTATAACAATTTCAAAGTGGTTTATTCGATCGATCACAACGGAAAATGCTATAAACTTGAATAAAAACACCGCAGCTGCACGTCTCGTGCTTTGTGCTGTGGTGCACGGCAATAATTTGGTAATATTATCTGACGTCGTTTACATTTTCGCAGACAGAAGACAAAAATGTTTGCTAATGAAGCAGTACAATCGTAATTTAATATTACGACTAACTATTCCTATACAAATAACAATCCCATTATCACAGAAGCACTCATAGCTTAGTTGGTTACAACGACAAGTACACAATACAACAAGTTACTGGGGAAATGCATTCATTAACTAACTTAAAGGGGGGGAATGTTTGGTGCAGTGGCGAGGCGTTAGCCTTGCCATTGTACCAAACATTTTTAATAAAAAAAAAAGTTGGTTAGGTCAGGACTAGAAAAAACCAAGCGGAGGGATAGTGGATCAAATCTCGGTCCAACCATGCTTTTTTTTTTCAGGTCTTAAAATTTCAGAAATTTGTTAAGATTATAAAATATATATTTTTTTTAGTTCTTAAAATATTGCGTGTGCTTTTAATATGTCCAACGAAATATTTTTATGGCCAGCTAAATATTTGGTACTGCTAACAAAATTCAGTTATTTGCCTCAAACAAATCGAGGGAACAAAATAATTTGGTACGAGCAAACAAATATCCAATTGCCCCTATACAAACAAATGATTTGGTTGATTCAAACAAATTTTGTTTGCACCAACAAAATTGTTTTCTCAGTGAAATGTGTATCACATCCTCGCCATTTTTCCTTGTGTGTTGTGAGTGTCAACGTGTAAAATATACTTAGTTATTTAAAGTAGAGGTAAAAAAAATAAACAATCTGATAGACGTCAAAATATTTTTTTTTGTGTTAGCAGTCCGTGTCCATGGTCAAATTAAATTTTGCGTGCTCATCTGACAGAAGATTGTTCAAGCTAAAATTACTACGGCTATGGCTTGGTTACTGTTTTCTCACTAGCTGACTGGTATCTTTCATCAGATTATTAGAGTCCACAATGTTTGGTGAAAAGAATTCTACAACAGTTTGTTTCAATGCCTTACGTGCAAATCTGCAGCTGTGCTTCATGGCTATTGGCAGAATGTATTATTGCACAGGCGTGGCCCATTTGACTGTGCCAACAGGAACAAGGTTACCGTGACACCGCACGTCTGTTGTTTGCGGGTAGAACCCTAGACGCTGAGAGTTTAATACAGCCAATCACTGACCATGAAGCAAGGCTGCCGATGTGCACATAAGGCATTGGAACAAACTGTTGCAGTATTCCTTTCACAAATAACGTAGGCTCTACACATGATTAATGCAAAATCAGCCGTATAGGAAATATATTAAGAGTGTGCCACAAAAAATTTTTAACTTTTCATTATGTACTGCTTACACCGCAGGAAGTAATGTGAATTGCGCAGGTCTGAAGTCATCAAGCAAATATTTTATTTGGATACTGGCATTCCTATACTGGATGATGCGAAATTGCGTGTCAGTGTTTTAGAGGAACAGAAATTATTATGTGATCATATGTCCGGAAATGCACCATTTATAGTTAGGGCCCGGTAGTTTTCGCGAAAATATTTTTGCCCCACTTAGTTTCAGTGTCTTACGTGCACACCTGCAGTTCAACTTCATGGCTATTGACAGAGTGTTTTTGTGCAGAGTCGTTATTCATTTGACTGTGCCAATCAGTACACGGATAACTGCCACACATCACGTCTGTGATTTGCGGGTTTAACCTCCACACGCTGGGTGTTACGGCATCCAATCGCTGATCACACAGCAGAGATGCAGGTGCGTACGTAAGGCAATGAAACAAAGTGCTGCAAAAATCTTTTCGCGAAAATTACCGGGCTCTATTTATAGTGTATAAATATAATGTACATGTATAGTGCATAGTGTTCGGGCTGGATCGTGTTAGTGGTTAGTGTGGAATTTCACTGCAGCTATTACCGACAACTACATATCAGAAGAGTCTAATTGAACTGGATGGTAGGCATTGTGCGCCCGGTAATTTTCGCGAAAAGATTTTTGCAGCACTTTGTTTTCCAGTGCCTTACGTGCGCACCAGTATCTCTGCTATGTGGTCAGTGATTGTATGCCGTAACACCCAGCGTCTGGAGGTTAAACCCGCAAATCACAGACGTGGTGTATGGCAGTTATCCGTGTACTGATTGGCACAGTCTAATGAATAACGACTCTGCACAAAAACACGCTGTCAATAGCCATGAAGTTGAGCTGCAGGTGTGCACGTAAGACACTGAAACAAAATGGGGCAAAAATATTTTCGCGAAAACTACCGGGCCCTAGCCATACAGCATCTGACAGTATCATTATCCACAGCACGCGCCATACAATGTAAGTCACGAGGTTTGTATAGGCTGTTCACTATAAACTGAGTACTCAGCAGAACTTGTAATTTATTAGAAATATGTTTTATTGGGCCAATATATGTTAACTTTTGAGACTGTTCAAATGTTTACATTGGTTTTTAGTTACGTGGAAGTTTTCATATTAAAAATCGTAAAGATTGCTGCAAAACGGCTGAAAGGAAACTTTATGCAGTGTTCACTTTGTCGCGAACGGCCTATAGTTAGAGGTATCTCAATTTCGCGGATTCATCTGGCAGTAGCCTAGATTGCTCAGTCCTGTACACGCTCTAGATACAGACGATTATTCATTGGCTTACAACATTACAAGCGATAGCTCTATGAATTATTTCCTTATTTACTACTGGCTTGCAGTAGTCAAATGCGTTTCGTGACAGACGCTAGCTAATCACACACGTGATTATGAAGTATATATTTTTGGCGTTCAACCTGACGTGGAATGTATTTGCGAAATTGACGTACCTCTACCTATAGTACAGTAACGGTGCGTTTTCCAGCCTATGGTCAAGTTACAATTTTTAAAATATAAATGTGAATATTATTCCTCTAAATTTTGGTAGGCAATTTGGCCACAGCCTGCATTATACTGGTTCGCTCTCAGTGACCGCTGTGTTTCCAAGCGCGTCTCGAAACACACAACTCGTGGGCCAAAGTGTTGCCATTACACGAGTAGAGACGTTTAGTAAAGCAGAGATATTTTCGTGCTATGACGACAAGCTTCGTGTGGCAGCAAACAAGCGAAGGCATTCCTACCATCATCTCATGCCTAACCCAAAAATTGCTATTAATTTACTATAGCGGATTTTAATGGGGTCCACTCTGTGTTATTAGCCGTGTAGGTAAAAATTTGCATAGTTATTTCTAGTTAGATTATAATTATTTTCTGCGCAGAATAATTTGAAACAGACACGTAGTTTCCCACGAAGGAAGTAGGCCTAGTATGAATTTATAATACACGCACTTAAAAAATTTCTGCCAGGCCGGGGCGATTATAGTAAATTGCTGAACGTGACCTCGAAGTGGCTTGTGGCTGAGGAGCAGGCCACGTCTGTTTGGAAAGTGACCCAGCTTCAAGGTTGTCGGCGAGGGAGTGTCTGATGACGCGCACACTATCTTCCGTCATCCGGCTCGCGCTGCCTCCGTGCGAAAACATCAGAACTTCCCTCTTTTACCTTCTTAAGAGGGCGGCGTACATAATTCAACGCTAAAAGCATTAATCTATAATTGTAGGTTTATTGAAGCCAATTTGCGAAAATTAAACAATAGCAATCCTAGACAATAGTTTTAGCCAACGTTTTAAACAAAATTGTTTCCAGTGTTACAAACTTCTTAGACACAATCTCTGACGCCGGAACCTCGTGCATTTAACTGTGGCGCAAGAGATCACGCGTAACGAATTAGTAATTCTGGATAAATATTTGCTCATAAAGTTAGGCAAATACCATTATCTAGGATAGCCATTGAGTATTTTATCCGTATTGGCATCGAAAAAAGTCACGAAATCAACTGATATTTTCAGCGTTTAATTATCTACCACGCACTCTTAAGGGCGTTCGCGTGGCAAAAATTCATTATTTTATATTTGTGCGGAATAGTATTCGTTTTATAGACCTTACTTGTGACTGCATTTTCCTCTTGAAAAATTTTTTTCTCTCTCATTGTCTTCCCATAGCGACAGGCCAAAGTCAAAATTTGCAAGTGACGGAGACATAGGAAAAAAAACCATGTGACTTACTCGAATGAAATTATTTACACTGAAATTATATTTAATGGGCAATACGCTAAAAAAAAAAAAAAAAAAAAAATAAACACTCACACAAATAGTATTTTTTTGTTCTTTTTATAACTATTCTAAAAATGATGACAATTAACTTCAGTTTTGGCAATTTTTTAAAAAAGACAACATTACTTTGTTGGGTTTCTAAAAAAAAATATTAGCATATAATCCACAATATATAATTTCAGTGTAAATTATTTAATTCCTGTAAGTCACTTGGTTTATGTTGTTCGTGTGTTCCCGTAACTTGTAATTTCCAACTTTGGCATGTCGCTGTGGGAAAATTTTTATAAGTGTAAAATGTAGGTACAAGTAATGTCTATGAAACGAACACTGTGTAAAGCAAATATAAAATTAAGAATTTTTACCACGTTAACATCCTGTAAACGGGCGTCTACAAAGCTTATCTACGAAAAGAAAACAAACTTCAGTCTACTTGTGAATGTGACTTCGAAGACACCACGCACATTGGAAGCGTTACTTTTAAGCTAAAATCGGCTTTTTCACGCAGTTGTTTCACAATATATGTGTAGCGGATTTGTTCGAAATTGAGGTCTACATGTTCATTGGACTTTGCTACAGTGACGCGTTCAATAAAATGATAGGGTCACAGCTTAAAGTCCCACGGTAAAAACGTTACGTTGGGAACACTGCGCGCGCGTTTACGTCTTTGGCCGTAGAGGCGATATCACAATACATGTGCCGGCCGACGTCGCTCTTAGCGCCTCATTGATTTCCGCCTCGCACACAAACATACCCTTCCTCAGGCAGCCACCATAAGTCAGTCTTCCTCCTACGTGTTGATTTATTGGTTTTCTTGACTGTTTTTGTTTCACTAACAGTAGTAGGAAAAGGGGGGTGCACTTTGGTGGCGCGTGGCATCGGAGCTCGGAGCCACGGCCGCCATCTTGGCCGCCATCTTGTCGGCCATCTTGTCGGCCATCGTCGGCCATTTTGTCGTACATCTTGTCGGCCATCTTGGATTGTCGACCATTTTGTCGGCTATTTTGTCGGCCATTTTGTCGACGACGTCCTT